>LWCA01001412.1:0-10126 GCA_001642005.1 Intoshia linei | reverse complement strand
TGTGAGTATGGGAACCTGAAAAATGATGTTAAAAAGTAATAATAATTCAGATTAGCTTTGAGAAATATTGTAAAGAAGGTGGGTTTTTACNGACGGATAGGAAGATTTCAAAAGGAAATTATCTCAACAAATTAAGTAAACGACTTTCAGTGCAAAACAACAAATTGTATCTGCGACGAAAAAGATATATAGTGCCAATCGTATCTAAAGGAATTATTGAAAAAAAATCGAACAACTACATTTGAACCCGCTTTACTGTCATCCAGGGATGAACAAAATGTATCATATTCTGCGTAAAGAAATGCACAGTCGCAACATGGTCAACTTAATCAAGGAATTTGTGACCAAATGTGAAACATGTAACTCACAGAAGGTTCGTAATCGTGGTAGAGACGCCCCATTAAAATCTGTCAAAATCTCCAAGTTCTATTGACGTCCAACGATATATTGAACTATTACAAGAATTTGATTTCGATTTAATATATATACCAGGAAAAACAAATATAATAGCAGATATATTATCGAGGGATGTAGATTCCGTTGAGAATAATGATAAAATAGAGGAATGGGAATCAGTATACTTCACAAAAATTCACGATACTGATCAGTTTCAATTGAGAAAATATCAAAGCTTGGATTAAAATTGTCAAGAATTGAAAAAAAATGTCAAATACATAATAACTTAATAGTTTATGAAAATAAAGGACTAAAACGGATATTAGTTCCAAAGTCTAAAATAAAAGATGTAATAAAATGCTTCCATGACTCAGACCTAGCGGTGCATCCTGGGATAAATGGTACAATAAATAGTATATCACAATACCTGTATTGGCCTAACATATACAAAGGGGTAAAACTTTATGTAACGCAATGTATCAAAAACAGGGAGAATACATCACCAGAATGAGCTCAAACAAATTCAAACAACAAAATTTAATGAATTGTGGGAATGTGATAAATTAGGACCTCTAATAGCAACAAAAATCGGACATAAATATATATTGTCAATGGTAGATCACTATTCGTCATGGCCAGAAGCCATTCCCATTACGGATATAAATACAGAAACTATTGCAAAAGGAATAGTAAATAATATAATCTGTGTTCATGGAATACCTCAGCAAATCCATACAGATAATGGTACACAATTCGAATCTAAATAAATTGAGGAAATTTGTAAGAAATGTCAAATTAAGAAAACTGCTTGTAAACCCTATAACCATCAAAGTATCGGGTTAGTAGAACGCCTCAATAAGACACTACGCGATAAATTGATAGTTATAAATATAGACTATGAAGAGGAATGGGATCAACAAATACCCTTTATATTGTTTTCTTTAAGAAGATTAAAAACATCAAAATCAAACAAAACGCCATATGAAATGGTTTATAAATCTCCTATATCCTTACCTATCACAAATTTCAATATATTGAATTATGAAACCATAATGGTGCAATAATAATGTATAATAATAATAATAATATAATAATAATATAGTAATATATATAAATATATAATATAGTAATAATATAATGCATAATGGTCCACCCCCATTTTTAAAAGATTACAACACAAATCTTTTTAAAAATCTTAACAGGGAGGAGTAACGTATTAATAGAAATAACAAAACAACTTCCAGTAAACCTTTAATATCTCTAATATATCATATATAATATAGATTGTTAACTTAAATATAATAAATCTTCATCAACGTTACTCCTTCGAATTTTTTTCATCTCAAATCCTTATTTTTAAAAAGTTTAAAATAACTTGAATACAACTTTGTTATTATAATTTTTATATTTATTACAATTTGGTAAAATTAACCCGAAATGTTTTTAAAGTGCTGATTCAGTTAATTATTAATACAAAATACTTTTTACTCATCGAAAGCAGATACTGAATATGTACAATCACATTAAAAAAGAAATTAGCGGTATTTACTGTTTATGACAATTTTAAATTATAATCTCAATCTAATATATTAAAAAAAAGCACCACGAAATTCTCTAATTTAGCTTATAGACAAATGTTATGAAAATAAAATTAATTATAATGATTCACTATAAATGAAAATGTAATATGAAACAAGTTTAGGAACAACTTCTTCATACGAAGTCATATGTCCCTAGACACCCATCCAAAGTTCTTGCCTTGCAATTTTAAATTTAATACACAAAATAGTTACAATATTCAAAAATTTTTTTTACTTGAAAAAATTAGGCCAGATTTTATCAAAATTGAATCGATACCCGGCACTGTATAACTATAACTGTATTGTCATAATACTAAGCAATCCATCATGCTAATAGGAATAAAATATATTTAAAAGATAACCTTAAAACAGTGGTTCTCAACCCGTGTTCCGCGAAATTTAATAAAGGTTCCGTAAAATATAAATGCGATATTTTTGAATTTAAAGTTTTTCTAAANATAAATATATAATATAGTAATAATATAATGCATAATGGTCCACCCCCATTTTTAAAAGATTACAACACAAATCTTTTTAAAAATCTTAACAGGGAGGAGTAACGTATTAATAGAAATAACAAAACAACTTCCAGTAAACCTTTAATATCTCTAATATATCATATATAATTTAGATTGTTAACTTAATTATAACAAATCTTCAACGTTACTATTTCCTAACCTAAGATGACGATTACCCTTGTTTATAACAATGAGTATTGTGTGTAATACACACTGTGTATTAATTACTGATTATTGCAAATATAATTTTTTAGGTTAAATTAAAGACTGATACGTTACATAGAATAAATGAAAAGGAAATGAAACTGCAAAAACTAGAAAAAATTAATGATGACTATGAATTTAGGTTAATTGTTTCTTTTTGATATGAATTTAATTTTAGTTTCTCTAATAATTTGAATTCAAATAATTTTTTGACTGATCAAGATAATAAGTATGAAGTAATTTTTAAATATTAATTAATAGTAATTAGAATTAATTATAAATGGCTTTTCTGTTATGTATTTTGTATAAAATTAGCTAACGCTGAAGAGATGCGACGTTTTCCAGTTACAAAATAAGAATTCTTCCTACATTCATTCAAATGAATATACCTCACAAAAAATAAAACTATACAATCAAATAATTTATAAAAGTTTGCGACCCCCTAACGGCGGCGACCCCCCGAGTGAGAAACTATGATATATGTATACACTTTATTAAATATATTAGACGTTTAATGTAAATCAAATGGAATAAACTGTGTCAGACTAATCTTTTTTTAAATTTAGGACCATCAATTATAATTATTGAAAAAAATAAATAGTAAAAACTTTTTTCCAGGAAGGTGTTAATTTGGGATTGACATTTTTTTGTAAGTTGACTGGAAAACTGGATTAACTTAGTATAGCTAATAATTAGCTGTTATTTTTTAGAAAATTTTACTAGTATTGTTATTTTTTTCTTTTTATTTTATTCATTTTTCAGGTTCTTCAATTTGCTGCTCCATACATTCAATATGAACCGTCCCTAAAATTTGCTCCCATAATGGACTTATTTGATCAAAATTTTAATGGTCTAATTGGAGAGGTAAATTTAAAATTATATTATCAGAATGCAATAGAAAATTTATGCGAAAGTTGGTTAAAAAATAAAAAATTTTTAAACAAGTTAATAATCATTAATTTCACATTTTAAATTTTTGAAAATTCCCAAATCCTATTAAGGTTGAATTAAGTTATTTTATTGATATTTTGAATGTAATACTGTTATTTTGTATTTTTGTATACATTTTGATTTGTGTTTAGATATCACATGAAGTAATGGAAAATCTAGATAAAAACTTACATATTGAGAAAGATATAAATAATGTTTATACACAAGTCATGAAAATTTTGGATAATAGTTATACAAATTTGACGGAGGTACGTGTGAAACATAATTAAATGAATGTATTTTTCAATGTACGAGTATGAAATTTTTGATTAGGCAATAAAATATATATATATATATATGTATGAATAATAACTCAAGTTCAGTTTGATAATAAACATACAAGTATAAATAATAGTATAATAGTGGCATACTTAGAGGCTCTAAGTTGCTTCAAAATATTTGAATTATTTGGAGATTTCAAATTCACTTGTGTCTATCTTAGTCTCTTCATTCAATTTCTTAATTGCCTTAGTATATTCTCGCATAAGTTCATTATTGGTATCGGAAATAGAGGCAATATTTGTGTCTTGGCGCAAATTTCCTTCATTTTCAGTTTCTTTACTTAACTCTGTTGTGCTCCGCTCGTTATGTCCAGGAAATAATCTGCTATATACTTGTTCATCATACTTATTTAAAACTTGTTTTGTTGGAAAAACAAAAGTTCTTGAGCTTTACTCATCCTTAAACTTTCTTAGATTGTGTAAATAACGCAAGAGTCATCGTTTCAACATTTCTTCTCATATTATAACGATGTACAAGGCTTTGATAAAGCTTTAAAGCCAAAGGATTGTTCACAATCCTCAGTTTATTTAAGAGAAATTCTAATGAGGTTTCTACTGTAAGTAAATCTGCATCTTCTCGACAAATTACCTTCAAAATCATTTCTACTGGACGAAGAGTTTCATATAACAAATCAAGTGTTTTCTATTCATCGTTAGATATAGCTTCTGTTGAAAGTACTGCTCGCAGAGCATTCGGAATGGAGTTTTTTAGTTTCAAAAATCGCTCTATCATATAAAACGTGCTATTCCACCTAGTTCTNCTCAACCCGTGTTCCGCGAAATTTAATAAAGGTTCCGTAAAATATAAATGCGATATTTTTGAATTTAAAGTTTTTCTAAATTACTGTTGAATGCAATGAAACAACATCATTTCTCAAATTTAAATCAAATAAGTTTTAATAAAAGTATTATACGTTGTGAGTATGGGAACCTGAAAAATGATGTTAAAAAGTAATAATAATTCAGATTAGCTTTGAGAAATATTGTAAAGAAGGTGGGTTTTTACTGGTCCAACACTCTTGAAATAAGTTACTTACCTCTTTATAATGATATTTAACTAAAAATTTATCTCTCACGGGCTTGGATGCTTCTTCGTTGTGTGAGGGAGGAAACTGGTTTTACCGGCTAAATTCCGTGTGTTATTAATTTTTTAATTAAAAATCAAATTGTTTTATATATGCGACATTTGAAAAAAAATTTTTGATCATGCTTTAGGTGCCGCGATTTTTTGAAATTTTATAATCCTAGTAATAACTCATAATCGTAGTAAAAAAGATTGAGAAACACTGCCTTAAAAGTATGATTTAATACGTTTGAAAACAATATTGTCATTTGAGTAACTACACTACAGAAATAAATTTTAAGGTTTCGCAATACTGGGCACATTTTCTCATAACTGGTACTTTATTGAAATATACATCGAGAATCTTAATTCAAGATATGAATAAAAAAATTAATTACCGAGACGACCACAAAAAATAGTTAGATTCAAAGAAATTTTAACCGGGAATGTTTATGTGATTCCATAGATTTAATTTGATAAATCCAACACAGATGGATAACATTGATAATCCAACAGAAACATCAATAGACATTGATATTGAAGACTACGATAAGCAAGATGAAATTGATGCAGTTAATGATGATGTAGAAATGCATAAAGAAATTGATTACGCTTTGGAGCACGACTTGTCGAGTTTGTCAGAAGAGTCAGATTCTGACCAAGAAAACAAACAATTAAATTTCAATCAAATTGAAATGACCAAACCGGGTGCATATACAACAAAAGAAGTAGACGCATTAAAATTGCTTTGTGAATCACGAAGTAGACAACTGAACGAGACCTTGGAACATTTAGAAAAGCTGAAATCAGAATCTGAACAAAACGATAGACTGTCCAACCATCAAATTAATTTATTAAACGATGAAAAAAATGAATTATTACAAAAAGTGAAACAATTTAAACAGAGTTCAGATAATTACAAGACAAAATACGAGACAGTTCAACATAATAATGAACAATTAATGTTGAAACAATGTCATTTGGAATCTACGGAAGCTCTATTAAAAAAAAAGATTTGTGACAAGGAAAAGGCGCTAGTGAATTTAAATGAATATGTAAATAGTTTACAGTCTACTGATACATTAGAAAAGATACGAACACAACATTTAATTGAAATTGATGCATTGAGAGGTCAATGTGAAATGGATGTAAATAATTGGAAAAACAAAAAACAAGAATTGGATCATATAAACAAAGAATTATTGGAAAAGAACGATGATCAATATAATAAAATTAGACTTCTTAATAAGAGACTAGAACAAAGCAACTTGGAAAGAATTGAAACGGTGGACAGACTTTCTTTAGTGATTAAGCAAACCCAAGATAAATATCAGACAATGATTGAAAACAGCATACCCGACAACGTGGAAATGCTTAAATATGATTTGAAAAATACCAAAGAATCGTACAACATTGTAGTGAAAAAAAACCAAGCCTTAATTGAACAAGTTGATGAATTAAATAGACAATTGAAAATCCACGAACAATTTGCTACTACTGATATTAATACTCTTGATTTTGACGATTCTTTCAATTCAGAGAATACAAACCTACCTTTTGCCTTTTCTACGCCATTTTCAGATAAAATGAACAACGACTACTCCAACCTTTGTGAACAATTAAGGAAGAAACATTTGTACAGCAATAAACTAATAAATCAACTAAACAAAACTAAAACTACGTTAAATGAAAAAGTTAGTGCTTTGGATGACTTGAAAATAATTGTATACACCCAAAAAGTAATTTTAGATGAAATTAAAACCAAAATCGGGTCATTTGAAAGTCGTCAAGAATTTGAAGAGTGCTTTCAGAGTTTTGTTAACAAGGACAGTACAAATTCTCAAAAATACACAATAGAAATTTTCAATGTTTTATCAAATATAAAATCCCTTTTTGGAGAAATAAAAATTTGGCTCTTAAAATTTAAACAAGATTTTACTACCACCAATATGTTTAATACAAAAGCGATAAGAGTCATTGGCTATAAGTTGAATATGGTTTTATTAGAAAATTCTGCAAATGGACGCGTTATTCAAAAACATAAAACTAATTCTTTAGAACTCTTGCAAGTAAAAAAGGACTATTTGGATCTGTGTGACATAAATAAAAACCTCGAATTGCAATTGGACACTAAATCCACTGAAAGTGATGAAAACCAAATAAGCGTCTTTTATCAACAATCCAATATTATCAATAATTTGAAACAAGAAAATGAACACTTGCAAAACAAAACCATTAGAATGAAAGCAGAAATTCGGAAAAAATTGGAAATGATGAAAACTACGTGCATAGAAATGGTAGAAAAACTTAAAAATAAACATAATATGGCAACCAAAAGCTATAATAAAAAAATCTATGAAATGAAAAACTATTACTGTTTCACTGGTCACTGCTATTCCAAAGTACGAAATAAGAAAAAAATCACTAATGATGTATTCAACACTTCTCCCTCCCATTTTGACGGTTTTAGAAAATCAACACCGAATCAATATAAAAAATATTCTATAGATTCTAATTTTAAATTTGAAACTACCAAAGAATCTGGAATTAGTTCGAAGCAATTTTCCACTCCCATTTCAGATGGTGAAAACGTATCATTTTTTTGAAAATTAATATTTTTTTATTTAGAAAAGCTTTGATTATATCAATCGAATAGGGAAAATGAAGGGTATTTCTAATTTGGATTTATTTATATATTGCCATTTTTAGAAAACTTTTTGAGCTTTATGGATAAATTCAATAAAATAAAAATCCCTGATTGATTGTTTGTATAAATTAAATGTTATTTTTAAGAAATGTATTTTCCAATCATTCATAATAAGGTAAGTCTTTGACAACCAATTTGAACCAGTGACCGCATTCACATCGTTTCGTTTCTTCAGCATTCATAGGGGTAATATTCAAGTATAAATCGCCTCTTTCACCTAAATTATTTCAATTATAAAAGGTCCACTTTGAAACTTAGGTTTAATATATTTTTTAAATTTGAAGGGATCCATCAAAACCGTTTTTGAAACAAATTTAAATTATTACACGAACAAAAAATTTTTCTTTCCTGAAATGAGGTATACGCAATATTTGGATCTTGTCTTGTACTAACCACTTTTCGGTGAACTGGTTTTTGTTCGAATACATCCTAGAAAATCAAAATTTATTAATTTCAAAATTTATGCTATACAGTGGTTGCAGGAGTGGGCTATAGGTGTATTTCCCGGTCTACAATCATGAGGTCTTACTATTTTAATCTATTAATAGACAATGTTGGAAAACTTGTGTTTTTATTATGATGACTAATGCGATTTCCAACTGTTATTTTTAATTTTTAGTCAATAAATGATCGATTAAACCAAGGGTGGGCTACCTACGGTCCGCTTAATTTTTTTTAAAAATTTATCTATATTTATAAATTTTATATTTTTTATAATCAATTGTCATTTTAATAACAGTAGTAGTACTTATTTAATTATCAAGGTTCATTATTATTTGATGTAAAACTTCTTTAATATGATAGGAAAGTTTTTATAGAATGGGTGAATTATGAGTAAAGAGCAAATATAAAATAAATATATAATCAATACCCGCGTGGTAAGATAAACGCTAAATTTTTAACGCATCCGACCCGCTAAATTATCAAAATTTACCATTCGGCACGTTACCATCATAAGGTTGACACCCCTGGATTAACCAATTAATTGATAAATGTTTATATTTAAAAAAAAATTTATATGACTCGACAACCAGTGCATCACATAATTATTATGGTGGCCTTTGAGTAAATATGTAAATTATCTATTTTTCAACTTTAAAACACTGTTTTTAACATTTTCAACTATAATTATAATTATAGTATTGGCTCATGATAATCATTTTAATACGGAATTTTCAGATCGTCCCGGATTTTATTTTGTTGAATATACTACAAACGTTTCTCTTCAGTGAAAATTGAAATCTGTCATGTGTAAATTTTCAAAAACGGGCCCATATAATTTTTTAATAATTAGTATAAAAAAGTGGCCCACGAGATGCAAACATTTGCCGCCACTGCTCTACAATTTCTATCTGACCAAACCTATTGCTGGCTCCCACGTCCCTGAGTGATTTTAGATATAAATGACAACCTTTAGTTAAACTCAACCTAGTTTTAGTTTTGATACAAATGTATAGTATAAACAAAAAAAATATTTTTTTATAAATATCTCAGACGATAGATTTTATAATTATTTACTTAAATCTCGTTAAGCGAATTTTTTAAGTATATTAAAGTTTAGATAAAGTAGTAAAGCGAATTCACATTTAAATACATTATATGAGTTTGGTCCCGTAATAATTATTTCGCCCCCTGGTTGAAAATATTACAGTGCCCGACATAAGTCTTAAGCACTCCATTGTAATTAATTTAAAAACTCCTGGTTCATGATTTAATATATTTTCTTATATCATATTTAGTGTATGGTCAAGAAAAAATATTTATCAACCCTAAAAAAGCAAAAAATATAAAAAAAATTTAATAATTAATGAAATATAGGTCTTTTTAATTAAAATTGCAAAATTCCGAGCGACATAAGTCTTAAGCACCTATAAAATAATACAATTAATTATGTTAATTAAATGAGAATATTAGATAAATATATATAAAATTACTAATATTTAGTATTCCATCATTTATATTTAATCACTGATACAATTCTTCTGGGCAATGAGACATACAACCCTTAAATAGTTTTTAGAGTTATGCGGTCCCATTCGCCGTGTATATATCTCCATAGTTCTTCTAAGTTGACTGGATGTAGCTTACAAACCATATCTTTCAAATTTTACACATGTCTCCAATAATGTTTAAAACTGGACTTTGTACCGGTCAATCTTTTAATTTTTTATACGATTACCCCTTATAAATGGAACGGGTTGTCTTTGCTGTTTGTTCAATCCATCCAAAAATGTTATTCGTTTGCTTTTCTAAGGATTCTCTGGTATTCTTGAGCATTTATTCCTCATATATACTTTATTAATACTCTTTTTCCATTTGCCTTAGTACCACCAAAATCATATTTTACTGGGTATTTGTAATACTTCTACTTATGTACGTTGATAAGA
>LWCA01000394.1:0-29089 GCA_001642005.1 Intoshia linei | reverse complement strand
ATATTTTTTGAACCGTTTGGACCATGTGTAAAATTGACGGATATATTTCCGGTTGATTATTAGCCAATTGCACCAGTTCTTGAACACTACAGTTTCCAACGCTGTCGTGTTTGTACATTCTCTTTTTTTTAAATTTGGCTGGATTGAACTGATCCAGAGGTATCGACGTGTAATTAAATGGGTTCATTAAGCTATTCTGAAATGTTCGTTCCATCTAAAAGTATATATTTATATGTAAAATAGAGATACAAATTAAATTCAATAAGGAAAGCTTAGTAAAAATTATTACATGTATTTAAAAAATTTATCAACTTGTTGAATTGAACAGGAATGTACTATTTGTTATTGAAAAATTGTTTAAATAAAATTTTATGTATAAATTTCAGTGTTTAATTTTTTGAAATTATGAAAATGACTTTGCTTTTCAATTGTTAATTTAATAAGATGTATAAATAAACAATTGGATAATTATCATCATAAATGCGGATCGTAAAATTGATTTGTTGGTTTTTAATGAATAAATAACTATGTTCAAATTTTATTATAGCCTTAGAAAATATTTGAAATTATATTTAGTTATTGTCTTTAAAAATTACCATCAAGTTAAACGAAGCACTTATCTCTAATAAAGCTGCTTTAAGTATGACTGTTATGGATTTCTAATATATTATTTTGACTACAATATACTTTTTCTGTTAAGGTATTTTATTTAGACCCAATTTAAAACACCACACCTAATCATAAATTAACTTATTAATAATTAATATATTAATTAAGTTAACTCTACCTTAATATTCTATTAACTATCGTATTGTCAAATTTACCAAAAATATTAAATATCCAATAACGTCAATAAATTTTATTTGCATATATTGTTAAAAGGTAAGGTTTTTTGATTTTAAAAATTAGGAAAAACTTGCTTAAGTACTAAGTGATGACCTATAAGTTATAAAAATGTTAAATGATTGTATTGAAATGTCAAGTGCTGCGATAAAAATAGATACATTTCTATAATTTATTTTAACTATTAAAGGAAACAGAAACTAATGAATTAACTAAAAACAGATTCCACTGCTACCATTCTACATAGTAATCTAGATCTTTAATATACAAATAATGAAAAAAAGTTTCCTTTTTTATATTTCAAAATGATCTTTGCGGAAAAAATTGTTAATGATAATGATTTGTGATTTTATAGTTATAATGAACAAACAAAGTATAGTTAATGATTTAAAATTTCTTAGGCCTATAAAAAATTGCGTCAAAAATTATTGATCATGTCATTAACTAATTAGATCATTATAATTATAATAATGATACACTTTAGATGTTTATATTTACAAGTTAGATTTATGTATTGTTTTACTCGTATAATAATAATAATAATGTCAAAACAATGGTATAATTTTTTTCTAAATTGTCTATCACGTCAATGTATACTTTAACAATAGACCATTCACCAACAAAATAATTAAAAATATATTTCTTATCAAAAAATTTAAATGATATTTCAAAAATAATGATTGTCGTGTCGGCAACAGTATCTGATCTACATGGATACAAGGGAGCGATCGCAATTTCAAATTTTAAAAAAAACATTAAAAAAACATTTCATAAATTTGACAATCCTGTGTAAGAAGTCCGGTCTAGTAAATGTAATAAAAACTATTATTTTATAACATAATTTTGCTTTATTCAAGATTTTTATCATATCATTTTTGGAAATTTCTACGATGACAGAAAATAATTTATAGATTCAACAAAGTCAGTAAATTTTATTTGATTAATTAAGTGAGGAAAATCTGACGTAAAACCCATTCGTACTGTTACTATTCTACATAATAATTTCGATCTTTAATATATAAATAAAACAAAAAAATTACTTTGTATTTTCTTATTCAAATTAATTCAAGTGATAATGATGTGTTATTTTATAATTATAAGTAAACAAAAATGATATTTTAATGATCTAAAATTTCTCAGGCCTAGCAAAGATAATGTCACAAATTGTTGATCATGTGATTAACTAATTAGATGGTTGAAAGTGTACTGATGTTAGATTGTAGACGTTTAACCGTATTTAACACCGTAATAGTATACATTGTGTATATTGTTTTACTCGTATTTTGGGGAAGTTTTTCTGTATTATATTGATTTTATGGCCATATGACCCGGGCTTACAATCATGATGGATCTACTATTTTTAATTTAATTTTAGATAATGTTGGAAAATTTAGTAAGTATACGAAAATTATGCGATTTAATATATTGTTTTGAATACAATATACTTTTTCTATTTCGTATATACTTTAGAACCGATTTAAAACCACAGACCTAATCATAAATTCAAATTTTATAAATGAACTTAATTAAAAATATATTAATTAAGTCAACTCTACGATAATATTATATTAACTATCGTATTCTTAATATTACTTAAAATATTAAAAACTATTATAGTATAACTTAATTTTTCTTCAATTAAAGTAATTATAATATAATTTTGGACAATTTCCATAATGACATAAATAATTTATAGGTCCAATAACGTCAGTAAATTTGATTTACATATATTGTTAATAGGTACGGTTTTTTGATTTTAAAAGTTAGCAAAAACTTGCTTAAGTACTAAGTTATGACATATAACAGTGATGGCAAAGTACGTGTTTGAGTGTAAAAAATACACACTTGAAAAAATATATAAGTTTACCTCAAATAAAAAATATTACTAAAATAAGTGAGATCAGAAATTGAAGTAATAGAACGAAATCGACTTACAAAATCATTTAAAGATGTTACCTACTTTGACCAATCAAATATGTTATTAGAAGTTTGGAATTCTATGCCTGAAACAATTAGTAGTCTGAAATGTCTAGCTAAAGCTATATTAACTATATTTTCATCTACATATTTTTGTGAATCGTTATTTTCCACATTGAATAATGTCAAAAATCATAAAAGGAAAGACTTCACGAAGAAACTAGTTTGGCTTGTGTAGCGTTAAAATCAACAAGTTATGAACCTTTCATTGAAAAACTTACAGCTCAATTTTTAAATGTAAAAATTATTGTTTTAACTTATTTTTCATCATCAAGTTGTTCGACTTAATTGACGGTTTTGATTAACCTAATATTTTTTTAATAAAAACACACTAGAAAAAAATTTTTGAAAATAGTATTAAATTTAACACACCTAGTTTTAGTTGGTCCATGGTCCATATCTGACATATAACAATGTTTAATGATTGTATTGCAATGTCAAGTGCTGCGATAAAAATAGATAGATTTCTATAATTTCCTTTACCATTAAAGGAATATCCAAACTAATCAATTAATTGACGTAAAATATATTCATACTGTTACCATTCTACATAATAATGTAGATGTTTAATATATAAATAATGCAAAAAAATTACTTTATAAGTTTCCTTTTCTATATTTCAAAATGATCTTTGCAGGAAAAATTGTAAATGATAATGATAATGATTTGTTATTTTTGTTATAATCAACAAACAAAGTATAGTTAATGATCTAAAATTTCTTAGGCCTAGAAGAGATGAAGTCTAAAATTGTTGATCACGTCATTAACTAATTAGATCATTAAAATTATACTGATGATACATTATAGTTTTTTGGTTTTAGAAGTTAGAATTATATATTGTTTCACTCGTACAATAATAATAAATAATGTCAGTTTTTTCCCAAATTGTCACTAATTTAGTTAAAATTTTAATCTTTAAAAAAATTTGTGTTAGGTCTATAAAACATAACGTTTAGTCGTTTAGTATTTTTTCTGTATTATGTTGATTTTATAGCCGTATGGCCCGGGTTTACAATCATGAGGGGTCTATTTTTTTAATTTAGATAATATTAAAAATTTGCAACTGCTATTTTAAGTTTTAGACTTTAAACTTTAAATGCAATAAATTTGATTATAATGAAATTTATTAATTATTTAGCAGAACCTTATAACCTTATAACTAAAATACTTCTAATAAATTATGAATAGATATTTTATGGAATATAGTAACTGAATCATATCCAATTGAAACTGATACCAATAACAATAAAACTAGAAGCTGAATTAACATATAAATTCGAAAAGATTTCAAAATACTATATTATTTATTTTAAATATTTTACAAGTTTACCTACAAGTGTACATAAAAGTTTTTGAAGGGCATTATTACTATTGTTTCCACAAACACGAAGGCTGCTAAACCGGTTCAATCAATTAAAACCTGGTTTAAAATCGGACCAACAAATAAAAATATTTAATGTAATTAACATACGTACATAATTTTAATGACGAGTCTAATTTGATCATTTTTGAACACAGAAAGTTGATAATTTGGTAAATATTGTTTATTTAACATAATTTAAATCAAAAAAATTATAAATAAGATTAATTTTTTTTCGAAGAAACTGATAAAAATCTGATTTTACAAATTTTAAAATTGAAATGAACCAAAAAATGAATTTTCGAAACAACGAAATTAAGGAATTACTCTAAGGTAGGTCAATATTTAATAAATAATTTTAAGTATTGACATAATAGACATATGAAATGATGTATTATTTATTGAATTGGTAAATTTTCTGCCTACTTTGTTTGGATAGTACAATGGTATTATTGAGTTCATATTTTTTTACATATTTGACACAATACGTATTGCCTAAAATAAAAATTACATAAAATTTTATAAATATTACCTCTGTATATATCTTTATCTATGATATCACACCATTCCCACTTTAATTTATTGAAATCAATACGATTTAGTTTTTCTTCGCATAGAATAAAAAAACACATTTCATGAAGATATTCAATGCCTTCTCTAATAATAATATAAAAATTAATTTTTGAAATAAATAGTACCTTTGATCCATCTCAAAATCTAGTATAGCTAGCTGTTTCATTACTTTGAAAAGTGGCACATAAAAATTTTTTCTCAGATAAATAGCAGCGAATTGATAGAATTGACTTTTTATTTGGGTTTTAAAACTACTAAGGGAGGCATGTCCAATAAGCATCGTCAATGAAATGGCTTTTAAGTAACAGCAGTTTTTATTCTTTAAAAACCAGTAAATGTTTTGCATAGGAGTTCGATTCGGATGTCGCCTTTTGACAACATTATGAGAAAATTTGGGTTTTGTAGAATAACCAAAAAAAATTTTACTTTTATTTTTGGTTATACCTTTTAATTCAGGGACTTCATTATTAATAAATAAAACTTGTATCTTTGACATGAAGTGAAACGCATATTGAGATAATATCCAATTTAAATCTGTGTACTTATGGTTGATTTTTTGATTATAGGAAACAAGGTTAGCATCTATTAATGTGAACGTCCCATGTTCCCTGCATGATGTGAGATTATCTATACATGAGAATGGATGCAAGTGTGTACTCGTTAACGATGAAATTGTAAAAGTACTATATTGTCTAGTTTCGGTTGATGGATCGTTTTTTCTGGATCTAGCATATTGTTTATAATTATCGCTACTGGATCTTATGTGACAAAATGTGTCGCATAAGTCCACGTTCAGGCTTAAGAAAGCGGCAATTTGTATAAACAGTGAGGTTACCTGAAACTTTGATATTCTTTTAAATTTTTTGATAATACTTATGGCTACGAAGCCATACTTATCCATGGCATATTGGAGATAATCATCCGAAGACAAACTGATTTCACCGAACCAATGTTCTATTTGGTGGATTAGTCTTGAAATTGATTTTTGAACAGGGAGGTTCGAACACATGTATGTTAATAAATCTACATGCATCAATGGAAGATCGTTAGTTGAAGGGTATATGCTTCTAATGTGTTCGGGTTTTACCTGGAAACTGCATATTCCAGTTCTCTCGTAATTCAAAAATTTTTCCGGTCTATATAATTTTTGAACCGTTTGGACCATATGCAAAATAGAAGGATATATATCCTGTCTATTATTAGCCAATTTCATCAGTTCTGGAATAGTACAGTTTCCAACGCTGTCGTGTTTGTACATCTTCTTGCTTTTAAAATTGGCGGGATCGAATTGATCCAAATTTATTGCGGTGTAATTAAATGGGTTCATGATGTCATCCTGAACTGTTGTTTCCATCTAAATAATTATATATTATTTATATATATATGAAAAATAGAAATTAATTTTATCAGCAAAGCCTAGTGAAACTTAATATTAATAAAAAATTACAGTATAAATTTCAATATTTAATTTTTTCACAATGATGTTGCTTGCAAACTGTTAATTTAATAATGAATTACGATATAGAATGCACATTTTGTACATGATACATAATTGTAATTATCATCATTTTATGATGTCATATTGATTTGTTGATTTTTAATAAGTGCGTAACTGTGTTAAATTTTATAGTAGCCTATGAAAGCTTTTTAAGTTATATTAAACCGTTGGCTGTACTAAATGCGATTGTTTACCAAATAATGTTGATAGTACCATCTAAGAAAACTGCTTTAAATATCCTATTATAGATTTCTAACATATTATTTTGAGTACAACCTAATTATTCTATTTCGTCGATTTAGAACTCCAGACATAATCATAAATTCAATGTATGATTTTTTATTTACCTAATTTGATAAGCGCAACTACGTTAACAATATTTTTGACAAAATGGTTCTTATATCGTGATTTCTATTCAAAATACACCTGATCTACCTGGTACGTTTTGAAAAATGGCAAAATTTAAAATGAATGTTACGACATACTCTCCACTTTTTTTTAATTTATAAAGGAGTAATAATAAAATTCAAAAATATATCCCGTCATCCAACTTTTTCGAATAATCGATTATGACATGAATTAGAATAAAATACTAAAGTTTAAACAAACAATTTATTAGATAATATCAGATAAAACTATAATTTATGTTTTCTAGTATATAGGTTCGTCTATAACTGCATTTAAAACGACAATATCTTTTTTTGTATTACTGGCAGTATATATTACCCATACTTGAAACCAAGTATCAATATTGATTGTAGCTCTCACTGATGTTTCATTCATTGTGGCTGCATTAGCTGCCGATGCACTTGTACCTTTATCATCGATATCTATATGGGCTATGTGAACAAATTGATTCAATGTTAATTCATCATCCGATATACCAGAAAAATCAGTTTGATTAGTTAATAATCCAATAGTTTTAAATTCATCTTTCATATTTTTCTTAGTGGTGACGCTAAACTTTGGTAAGTATAATTCAACTTGGCCAGGTTTCATTAAATTTTCATACTTGTTGATAGTATACTCATATAAATTTATTGAATAGAATGTATAGAATATATATTGTAAGAAATATTATATGTACTTTTGACGTTAAGTAAAAACGGCCGCGACAATGTATTTTTTGGGTTAAATGCCTGTTTGAAAGGTGATTTAAAATGTATTACATTGAAAAAAATTAAGTTCGTTAGCGGAGTGATATGTTTCCGTGTAACTATTTCTTTATTTTTATTAATTTTAGACTAATAATTTAAGATTTATTAGATATTTAAGATAGATTAATAATAAGACCTATTAATTTTTAGTCTTACAAAACTGTTTATTGTATGGACAGATTCAGTAACGTTTTAAAAGTTAAGTCGGATGTCACCGTTTTTGTATTGTAATACATTATTTAATTTATCCAAATAACTTTGTTTAATATTCACCTTTTCATCAATATAAATTTGATTGGCAAATTCAATTGAAAAATTAAAAGATTCTTTCAAGAAAGAATAATTTTCATGTGATGTTCTAAAAATTTTCAATTTTTTATATTCTAATTGTTCAGATTTCACCATTCCATAATACAACATTGAAGTTAAAAATTTAACGGATGTTGCTAAAAAACAGTAATTATAATTGTATACTCCATACTTCATTATATCATAGTCAATTATGTTAGGTTTACCATTTGATGTATCTTGCCGTACATAAGTGCTATCAATATTACACAATAAAGTAGCAGAGTTTGTCATGTGAAAATTTGCAGAATAATAGTAAATAAAAATGAATAATTTATTTGTAATGTAAAGACCATTAGAGAAATTTTCTATTGACATTCAGTTTACTGATACAAATATTTACAGTCAGCGTCAAAATATGTCAACAAAAATTTATAATTATTTTAATTTAATTCATTTAAATGACTATAACTTTTATTAAAACTTATTTGATTTAAATTTGGAAATGATGTTGTTTCATTGCATACAACAGTAATTTAGAAAAACTTTAAATTGAAAAATATCGCATTACATTTCACGGAACCCCAATTAAATTTCTCGGAACACGGGTTGAGAACCACTGATGTAGACGTTCAAGTCACATTTTTTTTAAAACTGTAGAATGATTTATTTTTACATTAATTAATTAATCTAAACATTTGCAAATTAGTGGTTGATAATATGTTATTTCTCATTCGTTTGTTAGAAAGGTGGCTTAGATGTGAAACAAATGAAAAAATGATATCAAGAAAATGAATTTAAAAATTTAAATTTATTAAAATTAATCATGTATTATTGATCGGTATTGTAAATTTTAGCTCTAGATTCCTCTGATATTTTAATAACATTATTGAGTTCATATTTTTTGACATATTTAACACAATAAGTATTGCCTAAAATAGAAATTACATGAAACTTTACTTATAAAAATTACCTCTGTGAATATCTTTATCTATGATTTCAGACTATTCCAATATCAATTAATTCAAATCAATAGGATGGAGTTTTTCTTCGAACAGAATATAAAAACATAATTCATGAAGGTATTCAATGCTTTCTCTAAAAATAATATAAACATTTATTTTAAAAATAAATAAATATTACCTTTGATCCATTTCAAAATCTATCATAGCCAATTCGTTCATTATTTTGTAAAGTGGTACGTAAAAATTTATACCGATGATACATGGTAGATGTTTGTATTTACAATTAATTATTGTTTTACTCGTATAATAATAATAATAAATAATGTCAATACAATGCTATAATTTTTTTCTAAATTATCTATCATGTCAATTTATACTTTAACAATAGACCTTTCATCAACAAAATAATTAAAAATATATTTTTCGATTAGAATCAACAATTTTTCATTTCAAATGCCCTAAAACATTTTAATTTTTTTTTTAAACAAAATAATTATCATATAATTTTTGACAATTTCTATAATGACAGAAATAATATATATGTTTAATAAATTCAGTAAATTTTATTTGATATGTAAGGTTTTTTGATTTTAAAGTTGTGAAAATCTTGCTTAAGTACAAAGTTATTACTTATAACAATGTAAATTATTGTATTACAATGTCAAGTGTTGCAATAAAAATAGATAGGTTCCAATACTGTCCATATCCAAACTAACTAGATAACTGATATAAAACCGATTCATACTGTTACCATTCTACCTATTAATGAAAAAAATTACTTTATAAGTTTTCTTCATGATATTTGAAAATAATAAATTAAAATAAAATTGAAATGATAATGATTTGTGTATTCATGATTTTTTATTTTATAATTTAACAAACAAATTGTAATTAATGATCTAAAATTTATTAGGCCTAGAAGAAATAACGTCAGAAATTGTTGATCATGTCATTAATTAATTAGATCGTTGAAAGTGTACCGATGTTACATTGTAGATGTTTAATCGTATTTAACACCGAAGAATTACATATTGTTTTACTCGTATTTTGGGGCAGTTTTTCTGTGTTATGTTGATTTTATAGTAATTGTAAGAATGACAGCAATATTAATTAAAATTAAACCTGTTTTTAAATAAAAAATTTTGCTTTATTCAAAATTGTGATCATATCATTTTTCGAAAGTTCTACGATGACAGAAAATAATTTATAGGTCTAACAAATCAGGAAATTTTAGATTTTAAATTTTTGATATTTTAAGGTTATTTGATTAGTTTAAGTGAGAAAAAAATGAATTAAAACCCATTCGTAGTGTTACTATTCTACATAATAATGTAGATCTTTAATACATATAAATTTTACGATCTTATGTAACAAGGTCCGGTCTAGTAAATGTAATAAAAACTATTATTTTATAACGTAATTTTGCTTTATTTAAGATTGTTATTATATTATTTTTGAAAATTTCTACGAAAATAAATAACAGAAAATAATTTATAGATCTAACAAAGTCAGTAAATTTTATTCGATTAGTATAAGGAAGGAAAATCTGACGTAAACCCCATTCGTACTGTTACTATTTTACATAATAATGTCGATCTATAATATATAAATAAAACAAAAAAATTACTTTATATTTTTCCTTTCTGATAATGATCCTTATTCAAATCAATTTAAGTAATAATGATTTGTGTATTTATATGATTTGTTATTTTACAATATAAGTACCCAAACAAATTATATTTTAATAATCTAAAATTTTTCAGGCCTAATAGAGATAAAGTCAAAAATTGTTAATCATGTGATTTACTAATTAGATCGTTGAAAGTGTATTGATGTTAGATTATAGACGTTTAACTGTATTTAACACCGTAATAGTATACATTGTGTATATTGTTTTACTCATATTTTGGGGAATTTTTCTGTACTACATTGAAGTTATGGCCATTTGGCCCGGGCTTACAATCATGAGGGGTCTACTATTTTTAATTTATTAATAGATAATGTTGGAAAATTTATTAAGTATACCAAAATTATGCTATTTCCAACGGTTGTTTTTAATTTTTAGATAATGAACGATCGATTAAGCAATGTATAATATACATTCTATATAGGTCCCATTTTATAAAAAATTTTCATAGGGGCCTACAATACCATCTGACCGGGCTAATGATCACTCTCTACAGCCCTGACTATATGAAGCGTACACATTGAAATTAAACACCCCGTATTTTTTAGTAATTTATTAAAGTTTTATTCAATTTTTGAATTATAGTTCCTAGAACTTTAATTCCAAGTCGGATTTTTCGGAATCGAAATTAAAATAAATTTCAATCTTAGAAATTTTCACATAAATAGTCAAAATCACAATTAACCATCCTAACTTATATAAACTCTTTGTTTTGTGTCTGTATTATCTTTATTTTATAAAATAAAAAAACTAATGGTCCAAGAATTAAAAAAAGATCCCTTTAATACAGTAAAAATACATAAAAAGTTTCAATTTTAAGTTAAGCCTTCATGTTAAAAAAAACAATTTACTTTTTACATTTTTTTGGGAAATTATTTCGTTGAGAAAAACATTCAATATAATTAATGCTCCTATATTTTAAAAAAATTGTCTTCACATATTTATAAACCATTTCTTTAAAAGATTGGTAATAGTGAATTGTAACATTTTTATCTAAGATTTTATTTTTTTGGTAGAATTAAAAAAGTCGGCCCTCAGTAGAGCTAGGTGCTTTTTGTACGAACTACAAAACAGTAAATCTATAGTTTATTCATGGAGATTTACGTTAAAAATTTTTTTTTCACTTTTACTATTAAATTAATATCTATTAGTAGACAGACTTTCATAAAAATTTTTGTCGCATCTGAGGGTAATCTACAAAAACGAAACACATTAAATAATTATAATTGCGTACTTATGTATTGTACGAAGTACTTGAAAGTGAAATAATGCTACTGACTAGTGTGTTCAACTTAGTTTTTTCTACTCAGTACGGTACTAAGTACTTTTTAAATTTTCAAAATGAATGATAGCATAACAAATTTTTTTATTTAATTGGGCATCAAATCCCACTATGAGGAAGTTTATTGAAAATATCAAAAAAGAATGGATTAGTAAACTTAGTACAGTTATAGCTCGAAATAGTATTCACAAACCTCCAGTCAAATAATAAAAACAAGTCCGCTAAATAATTTTTATTAATTAAAAGTAAAATTATTATGATTTTTATTAAAATTTATTAGTAATGTTGCTTAGTAATTTCGCTTTAATAGTCGCGTTATATTTTATAATTTATTTCAGGCCCGTCATGAAAAAAGTGTGGGAACCCCTGGCTTATAACATAAGATTTATACTGCAATGCGCTAATAATAAGTTATTATTAATAACATAATTTGCAGATTACTTATAATGCACACATTCCGTAACTTTTATCTCAAGTTCGACTTGTGTTATTCTACCAATATAATCATTGCTATGTAATTATAATTATTTAAGTTGTAACATTTTTGTAGTGTGCCGTTTTTATATTGTGAATAGTGTTACATTGAGTTTCATACGTAAAAGTTAAAAAGTCACAGTGTACAGTGTACTGCAATGGTATAATCTCACAAATGTCGATATTTTGAAAATATTTTTTGTAAACATCATGCAAACTTTTCGGTAAACATTCAGTTGACAATGTTTTGTAAGAGTGATACATCTTGGACTCTAACACTTAGACTATAAAATCTAGACCAGTGGTCCCGACTGGGAGTCTTTGTACCCCCTTAGGATACAAAGCTATATGTCTGGGTCCGTCAGATTAAAATAAAACATAAAAACATTTCTATCAACTTTTCTTTATTTTTATAGGAAAATTTTTAATATTTATTACAAAATTGCCACATGTTTGGAATGTACCTCAAAGCTCATATGATCGTACAATATTATTTAAAAAACCCTACTTTTATTCCATTCCACCATTAATAAAATTTACAGTGTCATAAATGTTAATAAAAAAGAGTTATTATTATTGCAACATAATTTAATAGTTACAGCGTCTAATTTCACCAGCGTCTATAGTTATAATGTTAGCGTCTAAATTAATAGAAGTAGAATTTATTTTATTTAAACATAACATTTTTTTTAATTATTAACCGTTAATTTAACACTGCCTCAGAAAAGCTTGATTAGCCTGAGCTGGTCATCCCCTCTTTCTTTTGACATTCAACGGGAGAGCTTTCGACTTTCGAGGTACAATACACCCATCAATTCTTAATCGTATTGCTATACCGATAGAATGTTTACACATGTAATTTTTACCCTATAAGGGACACGTACACTTTGAAAACTTACAATTTTCACGATCCAGCGATATTTTCCAAACAGAATTTAAATATTTTTTCATATTGAAAAAATTTTCAAAACTGCTTTAATTTATTGAATCCACATATTGACTTGCTTGGTCCCTGGTCAAGTTAACATCATTTCCAGTTAATACATAATACTGATCATGTGACATAATAATAGTATTTTGTTTTTGAACCCATTGATACGCATCTGTCCAGTTTTTAGTACTTAATCTCGATTTTGTCACATACAATTTTGCATTTGGATTGGAAGAATTTCGTGAAACTGACCAAGTCAAGCTAGTTGATTTAAAATTTAACATAGAAAAAATTGTGTGCAAGAGCTTCAACATGTTCAATTAAATTAAAAATCCTAAAAATTTAAAAAATCCAATTTCCAATACTTTTTAGAGTGATTTTGTTAATCTATTTTGTATTAATTAAATTATTAAAAAAATTTATATTCTCTTATTCCAAAAAATGACCATGCAATATGCAGTTAAAAATATTATGGGTAATATCAAAATAAGTACAAATATTCAAAATGTACTATAATATTGATAACGTAGTAAAAAAGGTTGGAAACACTGCTCTAACAATACGTCGCTTATGTGAATATCGCTCTAGAGTCTAGAGAAAGGACGTTAATGTTTCTGTGTACATTTTAACAGGTGCTTTAAAATGGTTGCAATGTATCCATAACAGCATCTACTTTGTTTGTATTATAATATTAATATTTACCTTTGAATCAAGAAAACATTGAAAATAATCCACTTTTCCAAAAATGTCATCAGCCAGAGAACAGTCACGGCAATTATTTAATGAATTGATGGGAATGAATAATATTGGTTAACCAATATTTTAAATTTATATATTTCCATTTATTTACAGATTATCATACAAAAAAAAGGATTAAGTTTTATAGTCACAAAATCTGCAAGCCTTTCTTGTTGAATTGTTGTCCGCATGATTATATTGGAGATGTTGTAATTTTTATATTTGATACTATAAAATGTATTGTTGGTGTCAGTGTTTCTCAGCCAGTAATTTGGATCCAACGCATCCAACTATTTTAACTTGTAGAAAGATACATTTTTTCAAAATATAGAAACTATTTAATGTATTGAGAGAAAATAAATAACATAAATTAACTTTTGAACAATGCATTATTAATATAATGAGTCATTATGCAATCATTAAGCAATAGAATTTTGTTTATTACATTTTTACATTCATTATGGTGTATAATGAATTCTCTATTTAGTTAATTTTGTTGAAAATTGAATCAACTAAATTTACCCCAACAACAAATGCACTATAAGTTAAAAATCAGGTAAAAAAGCTACGGTTAAAAAAGTTGAGAATCACTGCACTATTACAAAGCGGTTCCCACACCTCCAATCAGAAGTTCAGACTCTGAAGCCATTCAAATTTGTTATAAATTTTTTTCGTATCAAAAGTTAATTGAATTTGATTATAATTTTTGTGTTTTTGAACCAATTTTACCAATATTTGCCTTTATAATTCAATTTATTTTTGAATGCTAAATAGGGAACTGCTATAATATTAAATATCAATGATATTATGTGTATACAATGTTTATAGTTGCTGTAATATTAATAATTCCTATTTTTAACGGCGCTAATTTAAAATTTTATTTTACTATAATTTTATTCAATTACTAAATTTTCATTTTTAGAAAGTAAATATTATTTTTCGATTATGGCATAAAGTAATTATTTTTTTTAATTTTTTTTAGAAAGCAAATATGGGTGAATGTAGGTTTATTCACAGCATCTTAGCCAGAGAACAATATAATAATCATCCAAAAAAGGACAAATTTAATTATGAAAAAGATGTAAGTATTATTACATATCAAGGTAGTCCAACAGTATTTACATTTTCAATTTTTATTTTTATCGAAATATTTGAAAAATATTGGTTGATAATATATTAAAAATTATTTTTCACCGGGAATACGTTGATTTCTGGGGTTGAAATTTTGTATTTATATCAACTGGAATAAGCTCTATCAGAATAATTTTTTTTTTATAAAATATTTCGGAAAAAAATATATGAATACTAAAATACTATTTTAACCGTGAAGGCGTTATTTATTCAGATTGAAATTTTTCGTATGTGTTAACAGGATACAAGTGTACCACATATAATTTTTTTTAAACTTTAGGGGTGTTTTCATTAAAAAAAAGGGGTAATTTGAGGTTTTGGCCCTGAATATATAATTTTTTTAAATTTAAATTTATGATAATGTTTATGATTTTAAAATCCGCATCAGTGTATTTTTTTAAATTTAAATTTATGATAATGTTTATGATTTTAAAATCCGTATCAGCCTATATATTTTTTTAAACTCTACGATTAAAGCTTACAACATTAGTACTTAATATTAATAAACTCTGTCAGAATCGTCAGGTTCAATCGTCTCATTAAGTCTAAAAAATAAATACATTATTATTGTTTTTATCATTATTTCATTATAATTCTCTCGAATTTTTTTTAGTGGGGTTTGGGATTTTTTTAAGAGTAAAAGTGGAGCCTAGCATAAAAAAGGTTGGGAACACTGATTTAGATAATAAAATATATACTGTATACTTGATTTAGTTTGAATAATAGTAATTACATTATTATTTTAATTAAAGTTTTTTTTATATAACGAAAAATGATTCATTTGAACTAATATTAATAATTAGGCATATGAAGTCATTCTTGACATGATTGGAAGAGCAGAAAGAGACTATGTAGTTAATTCTGACAAAGTCAGAATGCAACAAAAAGAAATTGACGACAAAATTTTATATATGGTAAATTTATATAACACTAGCTTGACTGTAATGTACTTTGTACATATATCACCTACTGTAACTCCGAGAACAACTTTTTTAATTCTATAAAAAAATAAATTCAATAAAATGTGACAACTACTTAAAAATTATATTATTCAATATTACTAATCATTTAAAGTAGTAGTAAAGGAGTAGTTCCCAAACTTGTTTCACAATGTACCGGTCATATTATCTTTTAATTTATAGTGAATTATTCCAACAGTGAATAAAAGTGAATAATTTATAAAATAGTAAAATATTTTATTTTGATAACATTTGTGTAAAAAATTTTAAAAAAAATTTTGCGATCCATTTTTATAATTTATTAGAGAATGATCGGATCATCTTAAAAATATAAATAAAAACAGTACATTCCTAAAAATTATTATAAATTATTTAAATTTCAGAAAAAAATTGTAAATAAACCGATGTTTTCTTTTATAAATTGTAGGACTATTTTTATTTTTTTAACAAAAGGGTAATCTGAATTTTTATAGTGAAAATTCACATTTTTGAGGTTGCGATTTATTATAATGTTTATAATTTAAAAACCTATCATAGAATTTATGTTCTATAACATTATAAGACATTTTTCAATTTTAAAAAAAGATAATTTGTGTTTTTAAGCCTTAAGCACTTAAATTTCTGAAAATTAAATTTACTATAAAACTTCACCCTCGAAAAACTGTATTAGAAATTGGTATTCTGAAAATTCTACGCATGTTACTTTCTTAAATAAATTGTAACAGAGAGATAAATACATAAATAGACATACATTTTTAGCTAAATAATCCTAACACAAAATAAAATTGAATGTCTGTTTGTCTGTCTATGTGTGTTCCGTTTTTTTCAATAACTAAGTCTCTTAGAATTTTAAAAAACACAAATTCCAATCAGATTTTTCCGAGATATAACTTAAAATATATGTAAATCTCAAAAACTTATCTCTTCCCGGTCAAAAACCCCAATTATTCTTTTTTTTTAAATCAAATTATACTGTACTGTTTTTTCTCGATTATAAGAAGTCTTCTTATATTCGAGAGTAGAAGGAAAAATGCTTATAACCAAAAACAAGTAGACTTTTAAGCAGACCTTAAAAAATATAAAAACATAAATAACATATTATATATGGTGAAAGCAAAACTTGTAAATTAGACATTCTATTGTATGAAAGAAGTTATTTTTTAAAAACAAATTGGTATGTTGTCTATTTTTTGTTTAAAGTTTTTTCTTTCGAATACAAGCAGAAACTAATTATATTCAAATTATATTTGGTTAAAAATTTCACTAAAAATTTGTATTTTAGGCATCTGCTTAAAATCAAGAAAAGACAGTAGTCTTATAATTAAAAAAAATATACACACTAATACAGATTTTAAAATCATATACATTATGATAAATTTCAATTTCTAAAAAGTATACCTTCAGGGTCAAAACCACAAATTACCCTGTAATATAAAAATGAGAAAAGTCTTAGAATTTTATAAAATATACATTCTCAGATATTTTTTTAAATCATAAAATTATGATTAATCTTAATTTAAAATTTTATATAAGTAAGCATTGTATTTAGAAAAGAAAAATTAACAAATTAACAGAAGAAATTGATGATAAATTGAGTATTGCCGAAAAATTTGGTTCTAATGGAAGATTGAAGGAATCTCAGGTTGTTGTCGAGCAGGTCCTTGTAATTAAAAATGAAAAATGTGTGTTAGAGGTAAATGAAAATGTTTATTCATTAACAACCATAAAATATAGAATGAATTGGAAACTGCAATAAATCATAAAAATCTGCCTGGAGCTAGATATAACGTCAGCGTATGTGAAGTTTGCGGTGGATTTATAAATACAAATAAGTATGATTCAAGACGAGAAGATCATTTAATTGGAAAATACCATACAGGATATCTTTCTATGCGTGAAAAGCGCGAAGATTTAAAAGTAACCATAAAAATTATACACTTACATATATAAAGTTTAATAATTGTGTGTAATAGTTAGAGCCACATCTACCAAATTCGGGGTATCCGAAAATTTAAAATAGGAAATTTCGCAAACGATGCGTATTGCCATATAACCCCGTCATTTAAGAAGCGTCTTATCTTGACATTTTAAATTTTGCACACAAAATAGTTATGATATTGAAGAAGATAATTTTTTTAAATGCTCAACTTGGAAAAATGATTTTACAAAAATTTCGACGAGTCACCAAGGAGGGGTCTACGGTAGGTTAAGCTTTGGCAATAGTATATTATTTCATCATTTAGAATTTTAGAATCCCAGATTTTAAATTTACCAAAAAATTTGTTTTTTCATAACTTTTTATATCATAAATGCATAATACCATTTAAATATCCAATATTTTTTAAAATACAATACTTTTAACTAATGTAAAATAAAATCTTAGTAAAATCATAGAAAAAATAGATGATTAGAATTCAAATTCAAACCAGAGTTGCCAAATAAATTATTGATTTAAAAACAATCTTAAAAAAGGGCAATATGGGGTTTTCGTCATGAAAATATACTTTTTTGAGGTTGCCATTTATTATCATGCTTATGATTTTAAGACATTTTTCATTTTTAAAACAAAGTGTAATTTGTGGTTTTGACCATGAAGGTAAGAGTTTCTGAGGCTGCGATTCACGAAAATGTTAATCATTTAAAAAAGTGTCCCAGAATGTATGTTTTATTAAATTTTTGGGTTGATTTATTTTTTAATCAATAGGGAAAATTTGGTTTTTGACCATGAACGACTCAAATTAGGAAAGTGAAAAATAGATATTAGTTTATTAAACACGCTCTAGGAAAAACTGTATTAAAAACTCAGAAACAAAGACACACATTAAATTTTATATAAATAAATGATATCCAAACAAATTTGTAACTATCGATATTAGAATTTAATTTAAATGTAAATTTATAGTGTTTAAATTTTTCATAGCTGATTTCAACTCACAAAATGTAGAATGTACAATATGTATTCTTTCCCTACCATTTTATTAATTTTGAAATTATAATTTTTCTTGCATTAAATATATGGAAACATTCGCTCTCGGCGATGTACTATTGTATATTGCTCATTATTCTATTAACCATTTATTAAAACAATAATACAACTTTTAGTTAAAATGTGATCAAATCATGAGCCGAACATATGAACAAGCCATGCAAAAACTAGAACGTAAAAATCAGTAAAAATTGAATTAAATTTGAATAATATTTTAATATAGAAAAAATTATACTCGTAAACACAATGCAGAATCATCATCAGATTCTCATCATTCCAGATCTAAATCTCGATCAAAATCTCAATCAAAATCTCGATCTAAATCTCGATCAAAATCTCGATCTAAATCTAATTCCAATTCTCGTTCAAGATCTCGCTCAAAATTACGTTCAAATTCAAAATCAAGCCAATCTGAACGTGATTCAAGATCAAAATCTGAGTCAATTCAAAAAAAAAGAAAAAGATCACATCACAAAAAATCACATAGACGGCACAAAAAGCGTAAACATCGAAAACACTAAATTCAATTTAAACAATTCAATAAACATTTATACATTTACTATATTGTAAACGTAAATTGTCGACTATTAAAATTAAAATGTAAAATAAAAAATCGATAAAAGATTCTTAGATAAGCCTTATCTAACATTTTAGTTTCATTATAAAAATTATTTATTGAATTTAAAAAAATATAAATTTACAAACAATGTCGGCAGAACGAAAAAATATGAAGGAAATGTACGATGAACTTATGGGATATAATAATTTAGGTATATTTAAGTAAACTTAATAATTTTATCTATTAGATAGTTGCAACAAAAAAATTAAATTTTTCGATTTTAAAATGTGCAAAGCATTTATTAGACTGTTGTCCTCATGATTATCTTAGAGTAGTGGTAATTGTTGTATTTTATAGATCAGTAGATCTCAATTGATTCTTGTAATAGATATACATATTTTTTGAGTTTATTCGATAACTAAAATTTTAACTAATAAAAAAATGTCAGATTCATTGGCACATGACAAGTTTTCAATGAGAACTACTGATCCATATACTTACTAAAAATTGTCATGTATTTACATGTTAATAATTTTATTTAGAAAGTAAATATACAAACAAATTTAGAAAATTGAATAAAATATCAATTTAGAGATCAAAAGTACTTGACTGTCGATTTACTCACAGTGTTTTGGCTAGAGAAGAATATAGAAACCACCCTAAACGCGATAATTTCAATTATGAAAAAATTGTACTTATTGTTATATTCAATTATAATCTATTTAGGCCTATAAAATGCTGGATGATATCGTTAATGGTGCCGACAGAGCTTATCAGAGCAACATTGACAAATGTTTGCTTAAAAAAAAAAAAGAAAACGAAAAAATTTCAAAAAATGTAAATTTTATTACAGATGCACAATGGTATGTAATATATTCTATGCGGTTATATTTATTACTATGCGGAGTTATGTCATATGCAATACATGGTGCTACATCCTAATCCTAGTGAATGCAAACTTACTCGATTATGATGGTCATAAATATGATGAATGTAACTTTTTTAATTAATTCACCCTGTTTGGTTGTATAATTTATTTATTTAAATTTCATTTTTTTTTAAAACTAATGCTATTTTAAGCTGAATCCGTATCTTCAATACATACACAAATTGATGTAATGACTAGCCAAGCAGAATACGAACGAGAATGTGGCAATGTATTTGCAGCTAAGCGTATTATGGAAGAAGTTGAAAAATTGACCGACAAAAAAAATCTAGATCCGTAAATAATTATATTTACATGTATGTATTTTATAATTGAGCTAAAATGTGAAATAACAGGTGGTAAAGTAGATCGTACCGAAAAGGGTAGGTAAATTTGTATTTTTCATATTATTTTATAAAAGAGTATTTTAACATATACTCACCCTACAGCAGTGCTTTCCAACCCATTTTGGTTGGCGACACACATTTCAATCTGAAAACTTTTTGGACACACCAATCTAAAAATATACTATTGATTCGTTGAAACAAAATTTTTTCTAATAATAATCTCAAAATAAATATAAAATTATTGCTCCACTATAGATTAAAAATAATTATATATGTAATGTTATTAAAAAAAATGTATAAATTAAAAAAGTGTGAATAAAAGTGAACAAATACAAAAGTAATGAGATCATTTCAAATACATGTACTATAGGGTGTCACATCAAATGTTTTTTTTAAGAAATTCAAAAACATACCCAGTAGATGAGATGTAATTTGAAAAAAATGACTGTCCGATGACTAATTCTGAAAAATACTCATTAATGACTCAGCGTTGATCAATTAAGTAATTAACAAAAAACAGCTAAATTTAAGTTTATTTTCATGTTTTTAGTTTTTTTTACAAAAACTTAATGTTTAATATTATCATTTGAAACAGTTTTTATGTCAATATTATATGATAAACATTGTAGAATATATTAGGTCGTTTCATAAGTAATGTCGTTTTTTTAACAAAATTAAAAAGTTTATTTGATTACATTAAAAATAAAGTTATATTATAATATTCACCATTGCTTTCCACAGTCTTTTTCCAACGTTCCGGTAGTCTATTTATACCATTAGCATAAAAAATCGCATGAAAAAATCAGATGTTGCTAAGTCTGGTAAATACGGTGGATGTGGTAATACTTCAAATTTTAACTCATTTAGAAGCTGAGAGGTTTTTTATAAGTGTGAGGTCTAGCATTGTCTTGTAGAATAATATTGCCTTTACGTAACTTTAGTGGTCTTTTCAGGTAAATATTGTGATTTAATTTTTCTAATTGTTCACAGTATTTATGGTTACTTTATTTTTTAGAAATTTATGATATACCCCCTTCCATATAGCTATAGCCTGAGCTATAGCTATCCTTACTTGTATAATAAATATAAAGTAAAACTTGTCAAAAATGTGAGTGTCTGTGTAGATTTATTTCTGAAATCTAGTCAAGAAAAATCAAAAAAAAACTTTTGATCATTTTTCTCTGGCGCAGAAAGTAAGATTTAAAATAAGTTAAATTTAATTAAAAATATTGTAAACCTTCACGGTCAAACCATAAATGACTATTTTTTAAAAATGAAAAAAGTCAAAATTTTAAAAAACATATTCTAGGAGTTTTTAAAATAATGAGCATTGTCAAAACTTGCAATTTCATAGTGAAAACCACAAACTAAACTAGACAAAAACAAAGTTTTTTCTTACGTCAAAAATATTTGTATACTATATGGTAGAATACCGAAAAAAAAATATTTTCAATTATTTTCGTTAAAATGGTGATCATAGTGACTAAGTCAGTGATTGTTAACTGTTGCACCGCGGCGCAAAGAAATTTTACTTTATTTTATAAATTTTTAAAAATTAGTATCAAACTTTTACATCAACAATTCTTTGATGAATATTTTGTATATATTATATAATAATATAGTTATATTAAATGACCAGCTTGACTGTTTATTTGTTATTTACTTATTATTGTACTTTGTACAAATAGAATTACAGCTCTATGATGAATATTTAGATTTTTAAATATTTAGATTCATTTTTGATTTTAAATTAAAATTTAATTCAAACATTTGTAAATATTGATTGATAATACTTATTAAAAATTATTTTGCACTGGGAATGCGTAGATTTCTGGGGTTGAAATTTTGTATTTATATCAAATAAAATAAGCTGTATCAGAATAATCCTTTTTTTAAATTTTCGGACCGTTGATTATTTCATATTTTTTGTTTTAATAAAATATATAAATACTAAAATGCTTTTTTGACCATGAAGTCGTCACTTATTCGGATTGAAATTTTATTGTGTTAACATGATACAACTCTACCACCTGTAAATTTTTAAAATTCTAGGGCTGTTTTAAAAAAAAGGAAGGGAATTTGGGATTTTGGCTTTGAAGATATAATTTTTTTAAATTCTCAAACTCGTTTAATTTTCAAAAAGAGGGACAACAGGGGTTTTTGAACCTTAAGATGTGAAATTGGGAGGTTGAAATATATGTATGATGTAATGAATATATCTTAATATACGCCCGAAAAAAACTGTAATTGAAATGTAGTCTTTAAAAAATTCTAAGACGGGTAGTTATTTAAATAAAGCTGAACACACACACACAGACAAAAATCGCGTCGCATTCTATATAAGTTAGAATATTTTGTCAGTAAAAAAATTCAATTGTAAGTTTGATGGTTTTGGAGAATCAGTATAAGAATTAAAAATCTAGTTTTTGAAATAATATATCATCCACTACAGACCCAAGTTAAAACTGAAATATTAAAATACCATATTATACCTACAAACCATATTACAAAAAAAATAGAAATATTCTATGGTATTAACACCAGATAATATTTTTTTATGAGAACAAATAGAATATTTTACAAAAGCATTTTTTGTCAGTTTCATTTTATACAGAACAGAATAATTTTTTTTACTGCCCTTCCAAGTTAAATAACGACAATCAAATATTTATACTGACACCTAAAACACAGCCAATCCATTAGATCAAATGACAAGTCAATATTTCTACTGACAAACCATCTAAAATACTGACGCGATAAATACAAGCCGATTATAATCCGTCCTTATTTCAAAAATATTAACGATTTTGGAACTTTTAGTTTTTCCATATTTAAAAATTTTTATTGTCTAATATTATGAGTTTATTTTTTTCGAGAATTTTCGAGAAATTGCAAGCTCTAGTCATAAGTTATGATTCATTCTAAAGTATATTATATTTTGCCAAAATACACCATTTACGCATAAACCGTTCTGATTCTATCATACTTATTATATTATCAGACTACATATTATTCATTACACTATCCTACAAAGAAAAATTGATCCCAGATACAAGTATATATTAATATTCCTTATTTTCTTACGATTACTATGTCAAGAGTTAAATACACCATCATCAGTAATGTTAATCAGTTATGCTGGTTGATTGTATCTTAAATTTATAATGTGGTTTGAAGTAATTTTCCAATATAATTTTGAGTATTACAGTGATCTTGATTCATATTATAATGTTTTCCAAATGTGATACTCGGAAAAATTGTATGATACGGTTCGCCCAAAATTTTTTCAAAATAATGATGCCCGCCACGTACTTAAGTTTGACACGGCTGTCTAGATCAAAAAAAAGTCAATTTTGTGTACTAGTTTATTGATAAAATTTAAAATGTTTTATTTTAAAAATATACATTAATTATTTATTAAAACTATTATATTAGTCTACCATTACGTAGTCATGCTGCATTAATTTTTTTGAATCAATCCCAATATTCTAATATGGGATAGTATTACATTATTAAAAATTAAAATTTTCATAAAATACGCAATAATGTGATATTTTAATAAATTTAAGATTAAATTCAACAGTAAATTGAATTAATATAAAAAGTTGCCAATTTTATTAATACATATGAACACATATAATTATGTATATAAATGACTAGTGGTAAATATATAATTTGCATAAAATCATTATAAAATTTACAATTTCAACGTTAAAATAGATCCTCCGTACAGTACAATTGGAAGGAGATGATACAGACAATTACGGAGCATGCGATGTGTGTGGAATATATATAAATTCTTTATATTTTGACAATCGACGACAGCAACATTTGAATGGAAAATACCACATTGCATTCGTCACATTGCGCGCTAAACTCAAAGATTTAAAGGTGATGATAATAATTAAATATAATTAATTACTGTATATCATTTAATCTAAATAATAGATACGATGTGACGAAGTTATGAAAAGGTTACACGAAAAGGCCACAAAAAAACTAGGTATGCATATTTATTAATTTCATAGAAAACGAAAAAGACTCAGTTGAAAAGAATACGAATAATCAAAAAATATACATTTCCTTTAATAAAATTTAAAACGAATAGTTAATATATTTACTGAATAAAGTGACGACAAACCACTAATGTGTATAAAAGACAACACAAAATAGTACAATAATAGTGTTAATTAAGTTATAAATACAATAACAAAATTTAAATGTTTTTTGTAGCATGGCACATTATTAAATTAGGTTATTACAATTCAATTTGTCCAATGTTGGAAAAACGACACTTTCCAATCATCAACAATTTTCCTGGTACATGCATATATAAAACCAAATATAGATGTAATAATAACGTAAAAAATATTGACGACAAAAAAATTATTACTCATTTACCGCATTATAAAATTGAACCGAAAAAAAAATAGTAATGTACATTTAAATTTAAATACATTGCATGTAGTGTAAATCTTGATTGGACTTCCAAAAGAAGAAATAAGAAAAATAGCGCTGGAACAAAAAGTCCTGTCATTAAAAAACCCAGTAAAAATTCTTCATATCATTAATATAAATGTATGCCAACATGTTAATTTTGCATTGATAGTATAGCTCATTCGAGTTCCAAGAACATTTTAAATTTATTACAAAACTTTGAATTTTTTCCATGCCCAAAAAATATGGACCATATCTTGAATAAATTATTTTAAATAGAATTACGGCCATGTATTTCAAGTAAAAAAGAATGGGTGATTCATTGCAACGAAAAAAACAGATGTACACTCAAAACTAAATGGGACAGTACTCATTATGCTACAAAATCAAATTTTTACATAAATAAACAAAACTTATATGAAAAGTGTGATAATGGAGGTTAAATATTTACAATAAACTTAAATAATAAATATCGACTTACAAAGAGGGTTGATGAAGTTTTGTAAACTTTTTAGATGTTGATGAATTAAACAGTTAATAATAAAATTTCAACCAGCCTTAAAAAAGATACTAGAATATAAATAATGTAAATAAAAAATTTAGAAGTGAAATTACCGCTCCAGTCCAACAAAAAATGTTTAAATTTTTACAAAAGCTCAGAATATTCAAAAAACTTTTTTAAAACATCATGTACTGTACCAATTGCATTTGGAAGGTGAATTTATGTTAATAGTTTAGTTGGCCTTTAATTCAAAAAAATGGAAATATAAATTAAAAATCGATTTAGAAGAAATTTACTGAATGACACTTTTGACATATTAAATTACATTCAGAAAAAAACAATCACAAACAAAGAATTCTACGACAAGTAATTTTAAATATTTAAAACTACATGTTACACTTATAAAAATTAACATTATTTTGCAATAAGATGCAATGTTAACAATATAAATAGAATATCAAAAGAAAAAATGAAAAAAGAAAACGAATATTGCGTGCAAATAGTATTAGACTTAAAACACTGGAAACCATCAGAAATACTATTACCAAACAGTCACATACATGTCTTAAAAAATAGAATCATACAAAGCTCGCGAAAAGTTGAATCCTGATGCATTAAAATATTTAATGTGTACATTTTTTTACTGCATAGGTAAATATAATTGTAATTAAACCTAATTGATAATTGGTACTTTAAGCATTTCAGATCTGTGTTCAGCGACTCTTTGTTCTCTTCTCTTTCTGGCTTCTTTAACCTTTTGTCGTCTGGATTCAATTTGATCCCTAATGATAAAGATATCAAATGAAAAAAAGAGCCATACTTTTTGGCTTTATTTCTAATGTTTTCATTTTTTTCTTTTTGTATATATTCAATCAAAACTCTCTTATTTTTGAAACCATTTCCTTTAACTTTAGCATAAAGAGTGTGGTATCTAAAATAAAATTAACTTAACTCTAGAAATTGGAATACGATAAATTAAATTATTTAAATATTAAAAGATTTTAAATTGTAATTACTGGTGCTTATTAATTTGTTTATCTTGTCGATATTTTCTAAGCAACTTTCTCAAAATACGCATACGTCTCATATGTACCAATTTAGTTGGCATACGAGCATTTGCCGTACCTTTTCGTTTACCAATACCAGAATGTCGACCTTTTCGCTTTGCTATTGTATTTCTTCTAGCTCTATATCTAGAGTGAACAGCAACAGACTGTCTAATGATTACACCATTCTTAATTATGTGTTTTAAGGCTCTCCCTAAAAATCAATATTTATTTTTTCAATTCAATTTTTTTACTTGATGCAGCCCCAGTAATTTCGTTTCTTTCAGTAGGATCCAACCAAATTCTATTCTTTCCACATTTTAATATAGACGCCGCTAGTCTTCGTTGGATTTTTAAACTACATTTTCAGTTTTATAATTTCTTTATTAAAATGTTTACCTCATGTTTCTTGAAAATTTTTATATCGCTCAAATTGACAATAAATTTAAGTTGATTTATAACACTTTTTATTTTAAGCGCAAATTTAATTTTAAATACAGTACTGTATGACACTGTTTATTGAATTTAATTTTGTGTAGCTGTTTTGTTTGCGTGTATTTGTTGTAAATACACATTTTTATAGTTTTTTAAATTCGCAATAAATTTTTTTTCAGTTACATAGAAATTGCAAATATAGTTGCATTAAAACAAAATGATCAGGTCAAATTTACTCAAAATTGTTAAATCTAGCCCAGTTTTTAAACGAAACTATGATGATTTTGGTCGAATTGGATCGGTATGTATTTAATGACTTGATTCTAATGTTTTAGTGTATTTTTTCATGTTTAAAACTTACTAAAATTAAATCTGTTGACTTAAACTTAAAATGATTGCTGTGATAATTTTTGAAATTGTAAAAATTGAATATATTACATTCATACAAATCAAGGGTCGACAACCTTTACATATTGTGGCCCACTTTTTCCTATGAAAAAATTCTACAGATCCCATTTTTTAAAATTTACACATGATACATTTCAATTTTAACTGAAAAGAAACGGTTTCAGTATATTCAACAAAATAAAATCCAGGCCGATCTGAAAATTCAATATTAAAATGAATATATTGAGCCAATTATAGTAAAACATGTTTAAAATGGGTAGTTAAAAATTGAAAACTAAATAATTTACATATTTACTCAAATGGCCACCAAAATTATTCTGTGGGCCACTGGTTGCCGACCCCTGATACAAATGTATATAAATTTTTTTAAAGGTGGATACGAAATCTGAAAGGGTTTACTGTAATGTCAAATGTAAAAATTATTTTAGAATTACCCAGGTGGTATGTTGAATAAATACGCGATTTATGTTATTTTTACTGGGTCTGTCATGTTTTTCCACAGTCTGCCAATTAACATTGTCTATTATCGAAAATTGAACAATGGTGGTCGATATGTAGTAAAATTTTGATTAACTTTTTTTTTATTATTATCATTTAATTTGTTTTATAGGTTGAAGAATAATTATATGTTTAAATTTCTTTATTAAATATTTATTACTTATGTTAATTAGAATTTGTGTTTTTAAATTTCTGGAACTCAGTTGTCCAAATGTAAATGGTAGTCCGATATTTTTTACAAGTTTTACTTTATAACTACTTTAAGGGCGATTTTCTTAGAAATTTTTTTTGAACTTTGGTTTGGTTCAAAAAAATGTCTGAAAAAACCTTCCTTAAATTTCTGTTAAAAAAATTCTAAGAAACCCCCTTATAATTTGGTTCAAAAAAATTTCTAAAACCCAAAATTAAAATATAAATGAAAATTTTACACATTCTACGTCTTTTAACACTTGACATTAAATATTCGGAAAAAAAATATATAATACTAAAATACATTTTTGACTGTGAAGTCGTCACTTATTCGGATTGAAATTTTTTGAAATTCTAGGGCTGTTTTCAAAAAAAAAGGAAGGGAATTTGGGGTTTTGGCCATGAAGAAATAATTTTTTAAATTGTCCAACTCGTTTAATTTTCAAAAAGAGGGACAACAGGGGTTTTTGACCCTTAAGATGTGAAATTGGGAGGTTAAAATTTATCTTATTATAGGTCCACAACCTGTCTGAACTAACATTTAGTTCAAAAAAATTACTCATCCAAAATTTTAACATTTTCTGATTTGGCACACTTTCAGGAGTATTTTAAAAAAAAATTCTTAGTAGCGTTTTTGAGTAAAGGTCAAAAATGTATATTTTTCTCTAAAAATTTCAATAAAATGTTCAATAATACTAATTTTAGCCTTGATTTTTACTTTATTTATCTTGATTAGTTTGTGTAACTAATCTCCATTGATGAAATTTTATTATTATCATACATGAACAAAATAGGAAAAGGTTAGGTTTATTGTGTTTTGGTAAAACAAAAGTTGTGTGTTCGATCTCTACTCGTGTATGGTCACTGGTTGAGCTATATTTTGATCAAGGTATT
>LWCA01000916.1:0-15392 GCA_001642005.1 Intoshia linei | reverse complement strand
AAAATAATTGATATAATTATTATAATAATGTTTATTATGTATTTATCTTTGTAATATGTAAAATTAATAAATAAGTTATACATATATTTTTTTCTCAATTTTTATAATATCAACTTTAATTTTACGGTTATTATATCTAAATTTATTGTTCACCATTTCTACAATCATGAACATTCAATTATTCGAGTCCCAAATTTTTATTTAGTAGAGGGTAGACTATCTAGAAAATATTTTCATAATATTGATTTTATTTTTTTCTTTGAATTTGGAAATAAAATTGTTTCTGGAAATAAATAAAGCATGGTGGGACTGTGATACGCTACAACGAGTGTTGACAGTGTCAATTTGACACCTTAATATTGTATTATTATAAATTAGTTTATAATTATTAATTTAATTTTTNGATACGCTACAACGAGTGTTGACAGTGTCAATTTGACACCTTAATATTGTATTATTATAAATTAGTTTATAATTATTAATTTAATTTTTAAACTACATAAAAAAAAATTTAATTAATTGAAAATTATCTCATCATTTTTCAATTATTTGTAATCCCTAATAATAACACAGGTCAAACGACATCAGATGGATTATCTAGTTTATTAGGTAAAAAATTTCACCATCATTATTATACTAAGTAAACTCAACTTCAAAACTATGTGAAAAGTCTTATTTTTCCCAGGTGAGCGTGTTGTTAAAATGCTAATTTATTATTTTTCAGACTATGAAAAGAACCAATAATTTAAATCTTAAATACTAAAATTTGTGATAAGTTTAATATTTTAAAAAATAATTTACAATTAAACATATTATAAATTTATATATTGCCCAAAATTATGTGAAATTATGTTTATTATTTTATTCTTATCTTCATAAATGAATGTACATAAATTGTATAAGATAACCAAATTCAACAAATTAGAGCAGGATTAAAAAAACAAAAATAGTAAAATAGAACCATTTTTCAAACCCTGCACTAATTTGTTGGATTTGGTTATCTTATAAAATTTATGTACATTGATTTATAAAGTTTCAAGTATAATTTCAATAAATTTGTATAAAAAATTTGTAACCAATTAATTCTAATCCCTGTCTATAATATACAAACGTCGTCAACATTTAAAATTAAATTGTAAAAAATATATACCAAATAATAAGTAAAAATTTGAATCATTGATAGATCATTGTAAATAAATTTCTTTTTTTCTTTAATTCTTCTGATTAAAATGGACTGATCTGTAGTTACATTAAAAGTAGTTTCATCACACTGTGTATCAATAATGGTAGATTTAAAATTTTGAGACTGTTGAAAACATTCCGAACAATATTGCATTCCGTCTACCAAATCAAAATTTCCAGATCCACAATTTTCACAATTCATATAAAATTTGATGTCAATTTGAATCGAGACGGAAAATAATTCTAATTTATTAAGCTACAAAATAATGTAAACCTTAAAAACTTACATTTCAAAATCAATATTGAAAGGTGCAATATTTTTTTGCATTTATGAAATAATCACGTGCTTTAATTATATCATTACAATTTGTAATCGTACTGTAATGATTAAAGTATAGTTATATTCAAATTGCTTAACGTGTAGGTGATTTGTTACATAAAGTGAATTTCAATTTAAATGTATATAAACTATATTACGGTGGACTACACTATTCCTCTTTTACACTTTTTCCATTATGTTTATATAGTCACCTTTAACTTGGAACGTTAATCTTAATACTGCAATGGACAAGTGCCATTACTGTCAACATGAATCCTTCGATATTATTAATGAGTTACGCTATTGTCAAAAATGTTTTGTTATTTGTCCAAATTTTGTCAAAATGGAATCTGATTTAAAAATACCAATAAACCAAAATTTCTTAAAACCACGCTCTGATAATCAAAACTCATCGATCGAAACGAATTGTATGCATAATATGGATATCAAGACAGCTTTAACCTATTATTTGGTAATATTAATTATTTACACATTGTACTTTTTCTTGTTGTGTAAATGGTACTTTTGTTGTTTGTAATTCGGGTAATTTGATTTTTATGAATTTTTTTAAATTATAATAATCTAATTACATCATTATTAAAATTGTACAATATAGCATCGAATGACCGAATCCATTACCTGTGTTTTTAACATTCCAGATTTTCCGGTAAAATTGAATTTGATTTATAAATTTAATTTATTCTTCATCAAATAGAATACAGTAAAATCAGTTTGGAAATCTGCATGCATGGATTCTGAAGAAAAAATAAAATTACCGAATGAAATGTCACTTTTAATTCCATATTTTTCACTCCCGTTGTTCAATAAATCCAATGAAATTAATGAATTTAAATATTTAAAAAGTGTTAATATATGTGAAAAATCCAGTAGAAAACGAAAGAAATTACAGTATACGAATACTGATTATAATAATCAAAATGCACTGACGCCTTTTTTTATAATTCAAATTATATACGTGTCTTTATTTATTCATGGTGCCAGCCTGTCTATTTCAGAAATTTTTAAATATATTGATTTAAAAGTAATTCCATATTACAATGTTTTTCTGGAATTTAGCAATTTCTGTTTAATTAATTTTAAACATTCTGGAATTGTTTTATCTCTTCATGGGGTACGTTTTTCGCACATGTATTACATTTCTATATTTTCATTTTAGCCCAAGGTTAATATCTATTCCATTCAACATAAAATTTATCATTTGTACCAAAAATTTAATTTTAAAAATTATCATGAAAAATTAAAAAAATTTTCAATTTCTTATATGAAAAAAGTATTACAAATTCTTAATTTTCCATTTGGTATATTTTTTTTAAATTTTCATTTTAATATTATAATATTTTATGCACTTATTCTAGACATTGAAAAATCTGTTGCACTATTTAATTGTAATTTTGTTTGTCAGTTTCAATTTAATTCTGAATATGAATGCATATTGTCTGTTCTTTGTACCGTCTTTATTTTAAGGTAATTTAATGGTCATTATGATAATAAACGAGGTTTATCTGTAATATCTTTTCTTTTTAAATTATATAATTTTTAGATATATTGGTATATTTGAATGTCAGTTTCTGTCATGGATTAATAATTTTAGTTTCAATCAATTTCATCATCGTTTTGTTTTTGACATGTTAAAGTAATTTTTTTAAATTAATTAATATATTTGTATTTTTACAGGTGTGACTTTTATCCGATGAGTGATTCGGTTAAAAAGGAATCTATCGGGATTAAAGTTTTACAAAGAGGTTATTTTCGTTTTATTTTGTTTTAATCTATTATTACATGTGTTTCAAAGTAAAAATGCGTTTTGTGTTTGTATTTTTTGCCTAAAAATGATTCTATTATGAAATTTAAATTAATTTTTTGGGTAAATTTTATCCTTTACTTTAATTATACATTTGAATGTCTGTTTCCGTTTATTTAAAAAATGAACAGTCCAAAATTTCAAAAACACAAATTTCTAGTACAGTTTTTCGAGTGTGACATTTTCAGAAATTGGATCCTTCAGGGTTAAAAACCCAATTCCCCCTTTTTTAAAAATATGTGTTTTAAAATCATTAACATTGTCGTAAATCTCAGCTACAGACACTTACACATATTCATGGCCAAAACCACAATTAATATTTGTTTTAAAAATGAAATAAGTCTTAAAATTTTATAAAACTTAATTTTAATAGCTTTTAAAATAGCTCTCAATCATAAGCATTATCATAAATCGCAAATTTCAAAGAGTGCTTTTTCATAGTCAAAATCCCATATTAGTTTTTATTTAAAAATAAAATTTCTTAGAATTTTATAAAAAAATTAATTTAATTTAAATAGGAGCGATACAACAATTTCACCGTATTATTATGACTCGAACTAAATTTATAAATATGGAAAAAAGATTTCCAAAAAAATTCTGGAAATGTGCACAGCCTATAAACTTAACTGATAAAAATGTTGAGGGCATGTTTAGCAATATCAATTGTCTTTCAATACTAAAAAAATGTATCAAAATTATGAATTTACAAGATGAACGCCTGATTATGATTGTTTCGTATTTGTTTAATGTGAATATTGAAATAATTTTGAATGGTTTGCAATCTATTTCAACACAGGTAATCTTTATACGTGTATTTACTAATATAGAGTCAAATGTGCTAAAGTTGCATCAGTCTGTGTGTAACCATTTACTGAGAAAACTGAGGGTCCTAGAAATATCAAATTCAAAATTTGGCTCGTTCACGGCCAAACCCCAAACTTTTTTTTTAAATGAATTAGAATTTTAATTTAATTTCATATTGGTGAATTACCTGTTTTGTATTCTGTTCTGTTATGAAATATAACGATTTACTAAATTAAATACGAATTGACTTTTTATTTTAATCAAGATCGTCACACGTGAATCACAAGTCATTTTAACTTAAGATTTAAGTCAATTGTGTTGGTCTGCAATAAACTAAATTATGTAGCTACGAGTATCCTGTTTTTTCCAATTAATTTTTGAATTTGAATGAATTTTTGTCAGGTACTAATGAATGATTCGTTTGGTATTAAAAAGCGATAGTGATATGTAACTACATATTGATTAAATATTTTTAGATAAGGGAATAACTATTTATATTGTAAATTGTTTATTAAAATTGTTAATTTCTGTTTTATTTCATCCTTTACTTAAAATTAAATTAAAATATAATTTAGAGCCCTAAAATTTAATTAAAATTCTAATTCAATTTTTTGAGAGTGATGCAGTATTGCTAATTTCATTATCAGAAATTAGATCTTTAGGGTGGAAAACACCAAATTTCCCTTTTATTAAAAATTAAGTTTTAGAATTTTGAGAAACATAAATTCTGGGACGCCCATTGTCATATTGTAGAGCAGTGGTTTCTGATTCAAATAGTATACGTCCCCCATTTCTAAATAATTATTTTTTGGACCCCCTTGAAGCATGAAATATAAAACATTTATAAAAAAGAAAACCAATTTGAACATATAATGACATCAATAGTTTAATTATAAATCAATGTATGATTAAATCAAGTCAATAGATTTATTGATACAAAATTAGCATTTTCGATATCTTTGAATTGATGGAAATTTAACTAATTTTCCACTAAATGTCCAATATAGGACAATTGTGCCGAACGAAAGTACCAATACAACAAAACCAACCATTGTAAGCATAACCAAAGTTGTATTGAAATCATAAATATGCATTTGATCGGTACTATTAGCAATTCGTATTGATATAAATTTGTTGCGTTTATACTTTTCGTGCAAATCAACATCTAGAATGTCTGTTACATTTCCATCAAATGTAAACATTTTCATGATGCTTGTTTTGAAATTGCTCACTATTTGCTGTAATTTGGCACTATTTGCGTAAAAATTTATATCTTCATTTAAAATGGATTGAGAATTGTTTTTTATAAATTTGGGTACATTGATGAGATTCCACGGAAATCCAAAAATTGAAATTTGTGGATTAGTCTTATTTATAGAACAGGGGTAGTTTATACAGTCATAAAATTTGCATTTAATTTCTAAAAATTCATCCAATCCCCATACTGTGTTTACTTGAACATCAACATTGATCACATTGCAGTTATCTAAATTTAAAACTTTATGAATTGTTATTAACATGTAAAAAATTAAGACATTTATTCAACCTTAATATTTTAACATGTTCAAATTGAAAATCATTAATTCTGTACATCTACTGTTATTAATTAATAATAAATAACCTCTATCTAAGCACATGTTGTTACACGTTTCCATTGCTTGAATAGAATTATTGGTGCTATAAGCCCTCAAAAAAGCCGATTCACCAGTATGCAAAATATTCATACTTAACCCCCAAAGGGCAAATGTTTCATGATACTCGGCTGAGTTAACCGACAGATTCGACACATTTTGCGTAATGTTTAATGCATTTATGATTGGAAACATTTTAGAATCCGCAGTAACGTTCAAATCCATTAAAACTTTTGTAACCGCAACATCTTCACTATCAATGATGGGGTTGGGTGCAACAAAAATGTTTTCAATGTCAATTTTATTATCAATTGGTAATTCTTGCGTCAAAACATTAACAATCTAAAAACAAATACAAATAATCAACCTTATCAAATACCCATAAAACATGAAAAACTTTTGACAGCATTTTAATGCACAAATTCTTGATAAAATTTACCAATAAAATACTTGGTTACCTTGTTCTAAATTTTTCTTTACCATTGAATTTTAGACGCATTATAATCAATAATAATGTATCTGTTTAATCAATACATGTACAATTTACAGTAAATGCGATAAAAACCTAATACAATACCCGTTCTAAATTTAATTAAAATGATCAAATAAAAACAAAATGTAAATGTATTATATAAATTTGGGTAATTGTTTGAGTTTTTGTACATCGATTGTGGTTTCATCTGGTATAGTTGTATCTTTTTTAGGAGAGCTTGTAAGGACTAGTTCATCTTGAAAATGTATTGTAGATGGTAATACATTTTCATTGTTTGAATTTGATGAAATACCAAACGGATTTTTTAAAATTTCTTCGTTTTTTATAATTTTCGAAGGTATTTTTTGGAAAGGATCAAGTTGGTCGTCTAATTTATCTTCACTGTTTTCATTGTCCAGAAATAGGCCGTGATTGTGCATGTACTGTTGTGTATGAATTGACATACATGATGTAGGAAGACCATAAACACTATTAGTTTTATCAGAAATTTTTTCTACAACTTGATGGTTTTTAGGTAATTTCATTTCAGAAAGTTTAGTCATTTTATCAAGCGATAGGTATTTTTTTGCGTGGCTATCGGCGATTCTACTCAAATCAACATCATTAACGTTTTTATCGTATTTATCAACAAGATAATGCTAAATCAAAATTAAAAAATAGTTGATAATCCAGTAATTACTTTAATAATAAGTCAAAAAATTTTTTTTAAGGTTCTAATGGTAGCGAAAACAATGGACTATGTACAATGTAATTGTAAAATTAGCCGGTAAATGGTTTTTAAAATTGACACTATTAATGGTAGACCTGAGCGGACTGCTCATTTGAAGCCATTGGATACAGACGTGTTTCTGGGAGATTTGTACATTTTAACGAACATTCAGTTTAGCGATACAACTAAGAGCGACATAATCATAGATTTGCTAATTAATCATATAATTGATTTTTTCACCAATTTTTAAGATTTAAGATTTAAAGATTTTAAGATAATTTTGAGACCAAAATTTGGTAGTGTTTTTAAGGGGTTTATTTTCACCTAATTTTTAAGATTTGGTAAGGTTTTTAAGGAAACATTTCTTAAATATTTTAAAGATAATTTTTGGATTAACGTTTTTAAGAGATCTTTAAAAATTAGGTGAAAAAATATAATCTTGAAAACGATACAAAATTTTGGTAGCACATTTGACTTCAAAATCTTTATAAATTGAGTGAAAAAAATCCCTTAATAACCCTACCAAATTTCGTGAAAAAGTCAATAATATGATAAATTAGTAAGATCGCTGATTATGTGGCTCAAAGTTGTATCACACCAACAACACATCGCTCTAGAGCAGTGGTTCCAGGTTGAGGATCCAAAACTATCTGCCTAATTTTTTTTTTATTTTTATAGAGGAATTTTTAATATTACAGATTTTCCATTAATACTATTAATAAAAAATACCATTTCAAATCCTTAGAGTTTTCAGATATTTTTTTTGAAAAATCCACTTACAATATAAAAAATTAAAATTTTGTGACTAATTTGATTAAACGCAGTGGAAAAATTCATATTTATCAACGCTTAAGGGAAAGTTCCTCTTTTTCCAATATTTTTATGAAAAAAACAATTTTACCAAATCTTATTAGAAAAACCTCTTAATCCAATCCTAAAATAAAAATTCAGTTTTACGAACCCTTAATGGAAAAATCCCATTTTTCCAATATTTTTTAAAATGAGGTCCGTACACTATTTGATTCGGGAATCACTGCTCTAGAGAATGGACGTCGTATATTTTATTTTAAAATGTATTTTTTATAAATATATAATTTTTCTCAGTGAGCCAGACAATGAAGAAATAAAAAATTTGCGGTAATTAAACTATTTTGAAAATTCAAAATATACCGAGAAACCAAAATTATTAGATCCGTCATTCTCATTATAATTAACTTGAGACTTAAACGCTAAAAATGTGGTTCAATACTAACAATAATCTGCAATTTTATTAAATTTTACTCATCGGTGTAGGAAGAAAAATTTTAAAAACTTGAAAAACACAATTGCAAAAGATTAAGAATAATTGAATAAAATTTAAAAAAACAACACAAAAATTACACATCTATTGATTTTTAATTTATTATTCGATTAAAAAAATCAAATCAAACATTATTCCAATTTGAAATTAAAAATCGCCAATAAAAAACCATTCATTCAATTTCTTAGAAACAATTATAAAGTATTCAATTTTAATGTTATGTATAAAATCAATATTTAGCTGCAGTTGTAATTAGATTTATATTTAACGTGATTATAAATCATACATATCAATTGTATATAAAACTACCTCTTAAATTTAAAACTACATTAGACCCCTTAAAAGATATGAATTCATGTAAATTACAGCTTCTATTCCCCTTAATAAAAAAGAAAAGGTAAACTTCTGAGATAGAAACCTATAATTTTGAATTATCAAGTTAAAAATTATATCTAAATGTGTAATTAGTTTTCAAAATACAAGTTTTTGGTTAGTAAAATAATTAAAATATCTTTTTGACGGGGACGAATCAAATTTGTGAGGCTAGATTTTTTACAGTATCAAATGGAAAAAAATTGTATTGGAATTATATATTTATTTAAATTATAGGACTATGAATTTAATTAATTTTTAATATTTTTATGGACCTTGTGAAATTTTTCTAGCTTGTAAAAATGAGTTTAGTCTGATACACAGACTCTGTGTGTAATCATTTATTTAGAAACCTGGGTCACAGAAACTTAAAAAATAGAAATTTTCAATCAGTTTTTTCCAGTGCACAAAATAAAATAATATTTCACTCTCAAAAATGGTACCTTCACAGTTAAAAAATCATAAATTAAACTTTTTAAAAAATGGAAAAATCCAAGATCCCTGATTTTTTTATGAAGATTTATTAGATATTTTATTGTAAGTATAATGTGACTGTTGTTAAGGTCACAATCATTGTTTAATAAATTGAAAAGTCGACCCTCGGTAGAGCTAGCCGATGTACAATGTACATATATAGATAAAGATATGTAGACATATTAACGTATCATCAATGGGATTTAATAAGCGTACCTGCTGGGTAATATTATCAAGTTGTTTAAACTTCCAATTTTCGGAACTAAATGAATATATAATTAGAAACAACAAATAACGAATTGATGAAAAATTATAAAAATGAAAAAACCTTGAATTTGGACTGATGTTTTTAGAACTATGTTGAGCATAAAAATCCCACATTTTCTCAATTTTGTTTTCAAGTTTTAAAATGCCTTCAGAATCAAATAAACGTTCTTTGTTCGAATCAAGACAATCACTATCAGAATCACCATTCTGTTTATCATAATTAGCATCAACATCATCGACTTTAGCGGTGGAATGTAACTTGTGTTTACAAACACGGCAAAGATTTTTAAAATATTTTTTTTGAATTAAATGAATTTCATCAACTTGACTTTTTAAATCTGAAACCTGTTGAGAATGCCTATTAAATAATTCTACCATTGTAGCTTCCATCGAATCAATCTTATCTTCTAAATATTTTTTATAATTATCAACAGATGCTACAGATTCACCCTTGCTGAAACTAGATAAGCTGTTTGCTTTCTCAGAGTTTTCAAGTTTACCCTTATAAGAAAGATCTAATGCTTTTTCTTGGTCGCACTGATCAGAAATAATTGGTTGTGTGATGGCATTTTTATGAGAAAGCGTTGAATTTTCATTATCATTATCTTGAATATTGACATTTTTCATTTTAAGTTTTAAATTAGTTTCACTTTCACAAATAGTAGAGTGTATATCATCAATAAAAGCAGAAACATCTCGCCTAGGAAAGGAAACATTAACAGGCTCACATTCACCAAAAAGTCTATAAAATGAAGATTTTTTTGATATTGAATTGGTGGACTCACATGGTAAGATTCGAGATGTTAAATATGGAATGTTTGATGGTTTTTCAATTTTTTTCGGTGGAAAAACATTAAGCTTCTTCATTAAGTCTGAAAAAATAAATTGGCTAGAATTGTAATGAAATTCATCCAAATCATTCCCGGTTTGAGACTTGGAAAAGGTATTCTTAAATGGAACAAAAGGAATATCAAGTGTTTCTTTATCATTCGTTCTAAAGTCTGTTTTCAAGTTAACATATGAACACTTTACCATATTAACATTAACAATAGTGTGACAAGAATATAATGAAAACTTTAAATCATGAGATTCGGCAGGGTCTTTTAATTTAACGTCGTAAAACGTTATTGACTTGTCTGCCAGAGTTAATAGTAATAAAAAATTAGTCTTATTTGCCTTTTTAATATTGAGAGAATACCAATATTTCAAAAATATGTTCCAAACAAAGCAATCTTGTAACGATTTAACTCCACACACCCATACACCAACCAGTGGAACCTCTTTTGTCCGTATATCTTCACTCATCAGCATAATAATATTACGAGATTTGTCCATGCTCAGATATCCATATCTAACGCATTGACTAGGACTTAGCAAACTCTTACTGAGCGGGGTTGTAACAATTGTGGGTGATAGTATTTTTACGAGTGAAAATATGGTTCGAGGTGCAATTAAGTAAAAATCTATGTGAAATGAATTAATATCTCTATTTAACCCTTCTTCAAATGTTTTATGAAAGATTATTCGTCCTTTCGATGCAATCAAGTAATTATGTGAATTTCCTCTGAAAGCTTGACCTGAACAATTATTCAACAGTTCTTGAAGGGCAAAATCTTTCATTTGATCAACGTTCGAAGTCTTTTTGATTGAACATTTAAAGTAAACATCGGGTGGTACAAGGTCATTTTCTGAAAGATACATATCATCAATATATGGTGCTACTTCCATTCTATCCATTATTATTTTAATTCGATTGGCTTCTAAAAATTATTACAATTTTATAATAATACATTTATAGTCTTAATTTTTTGGTATCTCATCATTTTTTTAATTAAAGGAAAAAATATTAAGCAATTTTTTGTACACTTTTCAATGAATTGTATTTGTTTATATAAATAAAGTAGCTTGATAAAAATCTTAGAAATCTTTAGAAGTAGTATACAAAAAATCATCAAAATCAATTATTCCGCTATTTTTTCAAAGTATGGTTTTTAATCGTGTTTTAAACCACGAATAAAAAATATAAATCAAAAAATAATAATCAATGATTATGAAATATCTGTGATTATGATTATTAATCATTATTTTAATTATATATCGTTTTATGTAATTGTTTAAATTAAAATAAATTGTCTATTACAGTAATTCCGTGATGCTGAATTTTTACCCTATCACTATCAAAAACACGAAATTTCCATGGTAACACTACAATAATGAGCATACCCTCCTACAAATCATGTTTCTACGACGACCTCCCAGGGTTTTAATATTTTAGTATGATGAAAAAATATATAAATATTTTCATATATTTCATATATATAAATTTAGACAAATTTTAATTATTTTAACAACTGATGTATTGTCCAGCAGTACTCACCAAGTGAGTTTTCCAATTAGTATACAAAAAATCATCAAAATCAATTATTCCGCTATTTTTTAAAAGTGTGGTTTTTAATTGTCTTTTAAACCACGAAAAAAAATATAAATACTTTGACTGTTTTCTACTTCGTACAAACAGCACCTAGCTCTACCTAGATCGGACCTTTTTAATTCTACCAAAAAAATAAAATCTTACATAAAAATTCAACTATACACTATTACCAATCTTTTAAAGGAATGGTTCCCAATTGTTTCAAGATTATTTTTTATTTTTAAATTCTAGGACCATTAATTATATCAAATTTTTTGTTTTAATTAAATAATTTCCCCAAAAAAATGGTAAACAGTAAATTGCTTTTTTGAACATGAAAGCATAACTTAACATTGACATTTTTTATATATTTTAACTGCAAAAAGCTGTATTAAATGTCATCTTTTTTAAATTCTGGGCTTATTAAGTTTTTTTAATTTTATAAAACAATGATAATACACACAAATAAATGTATAGACTTTTATATAAGTTAGAATGAGTAATTTGACGATTTAACCATGAAGATACGTTTTTGAAATTGAAATTTATAATGTTCATGATTTTAAAAAATTCTAGGTCTCGTTTAATTTAAAAAAAAAGGATAATTATGGTTTGTTACCCTGATAGACTAAATTTCTGAAATCAAATCCTTGAAAAACTGTATTATAAATCGGTGTTTTTAAAACTCTACACCTCTTATTTTCGTAAATAAAATTAAAATTAAAAAACTGGAACCTCTATAAAATCACCTAAAATCCTCTTTTCAAACTTGATGGGTTAAACATGTATCGTGGACCATTTTGTTTTTTGAAATTAAATTTTAGTTCATTTATTTTGATTTTTACGAAATTCATTTTTAGTTTATAACAAAATTTATGTGTAGTTTTTGGGGTTAATTATTAGGAATTCCATCATTAAAAACCAAAATAAATGAGCTAGAAATGAATTCAAAAAACCAAAATGATCCACAAAGTATGGTAAATCCATCAAAGGAATTACCAACATAAGTATCCACATAAACCAAATTAGTTAGTTAATCAATTAAGTTATATTTATCTTAACATTTTTGTATGAATTTCAATATTAATATAAATATTAACCGATTTCGTTTTTTTTCGTAAGGGAATGTATTTTTCGAATTAACTGTTCTTGATCAAAATTCAAAAATGTTTGACCTAAAGTTGTAACCAATGATAAAATTTTGAAGCACCCTAATGTTTACTAAAATTAAAAATTTTCACTCCTCACAACGTTCCCTCGATAGCTATATAGTTATATAAAGCTATATAAATTTAGTATATACTGTTTGTACCAAATTAAAAACATATAGCTAGTCTGTTTCTAGAAACGGACAGAACCTTGAACCCAACAGTGTCAAATGATTACCATTATCATATTCAACGGAGGACATTAAAATAACTTCTTCATAATTGTCATTGTTTTTAAGACGTGAAGAAAGTCTACCAATATTTCGTAGTAATCTGTAATCCATTTCAAGTAAAAAGTCATGATTATAAATTAATTGAGGAGAATCTTCAGGATTGACTGCTTTCGTATGCCATAAAATGCTTCTTGTTATAGGAAACTCTATAAAACTCTAAAAAAATATAAAAACAAATCTAGACAATAACAAATATATATTAATTACACCATAATCCATAATAATTAAAATCCAAAATTAAAAATGCCTGTATAAATGTATAAGTGGCGCCATATTTAATTTTAAAGTAAATTTATTTGAAATGTAACAATAAAAATCTAGTTGCAAAAAAACTGTATTGGTTAGTAATTTTAAAAATGCAAATTGCATGTCCATAAAAAAAATTTGAGGAAATGATTAAATCACTACGTTATACAATAAAATGAGCAAATACAAATGTATATTTAATTTGTACAATTTAATACGCCCATACAACATTATAATTTATAATTTATAACATTTAAAGTTTCATGAAATCGTTACAGATTAGAAAGAGCACATTGTTACTTTTAACTACAGCTACTATTGTAGTATTTTAAATAAACTTTATATTTTAAAATTCAGAAATGTATTTTAATAACATAAGTCAATTGGCTCTCTTCTTGAAATTCATTCCGATGAGTCCTTACTTGGACATTGTGCATTACATTTTAATGTGTTGTTCTGTCAAAGATGATACAATGAATAAGTCAAAGTGTAATTTGTTTGTATTTAATTTAATTTAAAAATGGATCATAATATTGATTGTAGATGAAAATTTTTCGAAACGACAACCTTTTTCTTCTTGGATGGCCAGTATGATAATGTGCTTCTCTAGTAGCATATTGTGCAATATAATTTTAGGAAATGCACTTGTAACACCAATTAAAACGACTACACCTCTTTTATATGCCACTATAATTTGGTAAATTTTATAATTTTATCCAAAAATACAAAAATCTATGATTGGTAATTAATTTTTTCAATTGTTAAGGTACGTTATTAATTACATGCCTTTTAATTTTATTCATCGTATTCTTTCATTCAAATTAATGAAAATGGTCTTATACATTGCCAAAGAACTTCACAGAATGAGAAATATTTTGATTGGCATATCTGTAGCCTTTTCTCAATACCCGGATGCTTGGTTAATTGCGTTATTGATTGGGACATTGAAAGGTGGTTTTATTTGGAATTCTTTATTTCTATTTATAGGTTGCGGGTCCTGTATTTTCGTTAACGTTCAAAGGTTTGTTAGAGGTATTATTGTAGCACACCAAAATGAATTTCTACAACCAACTTTGTAAATTTTGATGTCATTTATTTTTTATTTTATTTTTAGCACCTCAAAGAGTAGCGCACTTTTATGTGGACTGCTTTTACTTCAAAAGTATGAATGGATTAAAATCGATTCCAATGTTTTGTTTGTTGTTCTTTTTTCTATTTCTTTGTATTTGCGCATTTTTATTATTCTTTTTGATGTTGTGGATCCCATTCGTCCTATTGAAGCTATTTTTGGTTTTTTTGCTTTTAATGGTTGGCAACTGATTGGAAATAATGCCCACGAAAACAATAAACCCAGAAAAGATAAAGAAGATTAGATATTTATATTATTGGTCAATTTATTGATTTTAATAAATTATTTTTCACTTTAAAGTTTTAATTACACATTTCGTTCTCGTCATGAGAATCTCATTGAATAATGAATATTAACATTATCAAAAATTTGAAAAATATAGATTTATAATTTATTAAGTTATTTTTAATCAGAAATATTTACATTAGGGCTTCACACCCATCAAAGAATTAAGGGCAATTAGCACTAAAAGTGTGTATTTTTAAAATAGAAAAACTAATTCGCAATCAAAAATATTTAACGCTTATCTATTCGAGTTGCGTTTGCCATTTTAAATATCACTGTATAAATATTATGAAGAAATAAAAACTGAACTTTATTTTAACGTAAATCGGCGTTTGAGCTTTTAAATGTGGTATCGCCTTATAATACTGTTCTCCATGTTTAGTTATACAGTTTATTTTTTTAAATTTGTTTCTAGCTCAATTTTTTTAGATTTTATTAATTATTTTAATTTCTAGAATTCTGGTTATTTATAATATAATAAATTCATTCAAATACAAGACATTCACGA
>LWCA01000893.1:0-15927 GCA_001642005.1 Intoshia linei | reverse complement strand
CTTCTACTTGGCGAAAAACAAAAAGGGGCACTTAAATCAATTCCTTTGTAAAAGTATTAAAAATTTAGCAGAAGTTATCGAACTTCAAGTTATGGATGAAACTCGAAAAATCCTAGTAAAATTTAGTTTACAATTGGACGAATCTACTGATGTGTTTGCAAGATATGTTGTGAATGATAACATTAAGGAGGAATATCTGTTTTGTGAGTCATTAAATAAAACTACAAGAGAATTGATGTATTCGAAATAAATTATATATTTATACATTAAAATATATATAAAATTTTTTATAGGCTCTATAATTTACTTGAACCCCCAAATAGAAATTTTTTTACATAGTCTCTTGATTTTTGTATTGGTCATTTGGGAAATATATGATATGATAGCTTTAAATGTGATATTTGGTAGTTTTTGGTGTAGTAAGCTTAATATCTATTCATTTTTGACTGAAATTGCTTTTGAAGTAATTATTACTTTTGTTAAAACATAGTTTTATGAGGCTGGATTGTCTATTCTAACAAATTAAAAAAAAAGGAATAAATTAGATGTCCGTGCCGGTATGCGACTGAGCCTATCAAAAACAATGCGAAGATTTAGCTTACTTCTCATTTCAAAGCAACAATAACGATCCTATTAAAATTTATGTAAATAAATATGTTCAAATTATTATGTAAATGTTTTCCGCTACTACTTAATTCGTCTATTTTCTGATTCTTTAACATTATATTTGAATAGTCTATTTTTGATTAATGAATTTGGTGGTATGACCAGGGCTACTACATTTTCCGATATTTTTCAATGGAAAATAGATAATATATCTACTGGATATTGCAGTAGTACTTACAAAGCTTTTAGTGGATATGATAGTTGATACGTTATCATAAAGGTTTGAAGTAAGTGCACACAGGAGAGGTCCTGGAGAGGGTCATATGTCCCGTGTCTACAATCATGAAGGCCTACTTTTTTAATTTATTAACAGGTATTGATGAAAAATTTCTTAAGTATATCATAATTTCGATAATCAATGAGATTTCCAATGGTTATTTTTCATTAGTAGATAATGAACGTTCGATTAACTAATGTATAGAGGTCCATTTTTAAAAAAATTTTATAGGGGCTTACACTTTCCATCGAGCCCGGGCCTACTGTTGGCTCTCCACGACCATTATTATGACCAAATCAGCGAATGTGAATTTTTCTCAAAATTAATTTATAGAAAATGTTTAGTTAAAAAAATTAATTGATACATTTATCGAAACATTTGTATCGATTGTCAGCACTAGTTGTCACTTTATGTACAATATGTGTAGTTGGATTTAGACAAAATCGGAAAACTGTAGAATTTGAATGTTAAACATTAAAATAATTGTATATGTTTAGTGGCGGTTTAAAAATGCACATAAATGGAACTGGTTTCAGTAACGTTGGGCGGATTATGTTAATCTGTCATATTTACCAATTTTATGAGTACAAAGAGCGTGTGGAATCGGTAATATTTATTAATTATTCAGCATGTTAATTTCATAAATGTCTATCGGTGGTTTCAACCGCGTGCCCACTAACAGTTTTTTTATATTATTTCATGAAATAGAAACTTCCTTGTAATGCATTTTTTCAGCGCCGAATCTACCAATGAGTACCCATGAGTGTTCTTTCATTTCGGATCTTAGAATCTGTGTTTTAAAATTCTTTACAAATAAAATGTTAGACAAGGGAATATGTATACTAGGGCTATTCAATTTTTCTAATATAAAAATAAGTGCCGCTTAATATGTTGCAGAATGATATTAATATTTGTAATTTTTATCCAAAAAAACTCCCGCTTCTTGAAGTTTAAAGTTTTCATTTTATGATTTCTCAGTTATTCATAATAGTTTATTGAAAATGTTTATAATCCGTTGTGTTAATAAATTTAAATAATACCAATTTTCAATTTATCTGAATTTATAAAACTTTCAAAAATGTCGAATATTAAAATGATTTCATCATTTGAAAATTTACAAGAAATGTCATAGATATTTTCATATTTTGTTGAATCAAACGGTATAATAATGATCATTGAACCTTGTGAAAGATCATTTTCGACATTAATTAATTTTAGTAAATTAACTATTGAAGTTTAAAATATACATGTATGTTCAAAAACTATAAACAAATTTAATTAATATTTGTTTGTAAAATTATTTTTATAATTTAAGTTCGTACCAATATTCTATGTAAAAATGTATATAGGTAAAAAAATAGTTAAGAAATATAAATAGTATCTACGGTAATAAAATATTAACAAAATTAATGAATTAAATTTTATTTTTTTTAATTCGTTTTACTCTTAATATGATAAACTTAACAAAACAAAAACTATTCGAGTAGAAGCATTCAAATATTTTGACCCAGTTATTGAAATTATATAATTTTTTTAATTAATATGATTAATGTCACATGATCAATGTTATATCTTAAAATCTTAACAAATTCATGGCAACTACAGGAAAAAATGTTGCCATATTTTTTTACTATGAAAAATGTCAGAAAAACTGTAAAATGTAAAGAAATAACGGAAATAAAAAATGTTTATATCATTCTGCAGCATTAAATAAATATTATTATCTATATATGTCTTTTTTAAATTTCAAAAAAAGTCCAAATTGGAATAGCCATAATCATTAGGACCTAATGTAAATATTGACTTTAATATAAGTAGGGATTATAATATTTATACAATGTATATATAATAATATATTATAATATACATGAAGTGTATAGAAATGTCAAGTTGAAAGCGACGAAAATTTATTGTGCTTTACACCAAATCTTGAACATGTAGATTGGAACAATTCAAATCTATCCATAAACAATGAAATAAATAATAAACAAGTGGACACATCTGGTAATCGCTTAAGATTTTAAACCAGACATTAAATGTCGAAAACATTGCAAAAAAATAAACTTTCCATGATTATAATCGATAAGTTGAATTTTTGAATCTTATTGAAATATTTTTAATCGAAATTATTGAACCTTTATTAATAATATTACACATGAATTAATTTAGATTTAGACATACTGAATATTCGAAAAAAACGTCAAATCAATGATTTTAGAATAATATATGGTGTTACATTTGATAATTTCGAATTTTACCTAAATATTTCTAAAACATTTCCAAAAATACTATTCTATCACATATTCCAAGACCCCATAATTTATGAATTTGAAAATGGATATAAAACTTTTTACAACTTTGGAAATTGGATAGATGAATTTTTTGAAATATCGGTAAAAAGCAAAAAAGTCAACTATATAATATTAATCTTATTAGGGTGATAGATTAAATATTGGTAACATCAGTGACTATACCGTTAAATTGAATCAAAATACAATTAATATAGCTGAAAAATTTTCAAATAAATTGATTGTCATACCAAATTTTGAAAACTACGAAACGTGCGTCAATCAAGACGTTATAGTAAGTCACATTGAATTTTGCAATATTACTAATTTTAGGTCTCATTCGGAAATATAAATACTCATGTAGGTAAATTAAAAATTTACCAAAGTATTAGATGTCACACAGTATGGTTATCTGTCGTAATCATTATTCCAATTTTTGTAGTTTTAATCATTATTATAATAATAATATGCATTCAAAAAAGAAAAACACCTAGAGCCGGACACGTCACAGAACTTTCATATGATATCACGCAATTGAGTTATTATCACTGTAAATTTAATAAATTAAATAGAAATTAATTGAAAAATTTTTCATAAATAATAATATGTAATAGTACCAAAAGTATATTCTGAAACTGTACCAGAATTGATTGATGAATTGAAAAAATACGATTTACCATCTAATAAATTGACTCTATATGATAACATAATCGGATCAGGTAAAGTAATTAGAAATTATAATAACATTAATTAATTTTCAGGTGCCTATGGTTGTGTGTATATTGGCATATACGATAAAATTAAAGTAGCTCTAAAAACTCCTAAAGGTATATTAAACTGGTAACATTAAACATTTCAATTGAAAGAATCTACACCAACATTTGTCGAAAATTTTATGATTGAATCTTCAATTATGGCTAAATTATCAGGGGGAAACTATATACTAAAACAGATTGGAGTCACTGTTATCAATAATCGCATTTATTCAGTTACTCCTTACATGAACTGTGGCGATTTAAACAACTATTTAAAAGCTAATTCGGTAAATTTACAAAATTAATTATATCAATAATGTAGAATATTGAAATTCACATTTTATTTAAATTTATGACTGCTATTGCAGAGGGCATGCATTATATATCCACCAAAATGTATGTACACAGAGATTTGGCAACTCGCAATTGCTTGTAATTACAAAAATTTAAATAATAAAATAAATATATACATTTGCAATATTCTCTACCTGGTTCCAAATGTTATGATTTACATAATTTTAAAATTGTAGAGGATTTGGCGAAATAGAAAAACTGCAACGATAGAAATAGTTTAACTATTAAATTATGTACTACCAATTTTTATTAGAAATTTTTTTATGCTTTGGTCCAATTAAAATAATTTTATCTAAAAAAAATCTGACATATAGAGGATTAACGAATCGTAGAGACAATACTGAATATAAAAGTATATGTTTAGAGTGCATAATTACGAAACAGTATACATTTCAGATTTTGGATTATGCAAAGAGTTGGACGAAACAGGAAACTACATTAGTTTTGATCATCAAGAAAAAATGCCACTATTTTGGTGTGCATTGGAATGTTTAAATAAACACATTTTCAATGAAAAATCTGACGTCGTAAGTTAATATATGATATTTTTCTGATTAAAAAATAATAATTTTGACCTGTGAGTTTTTAACCATATCGTTTAAAAATTTTAAAATAAGAAATATTTTTATTATATCTATTTTAAATGTATATTTATTAGTGGTCATATGGAGTATTAGTTTGGGAATTATTCAGTAAAGGAAATCGACCATATTCCGATTTAAAAGATGTCAGACAATATAAAAAGTTTATTGAAGATTCTCATCGATTAAAGAAACCAAAAAAATGCCCGGAAGCCACGTTAGTTTTTATTTACTTCTAGATTTTTCAGTTAATTTTCTTTCATCTATTTTAGATATAATTTAATGAAAAGGTGCTGGCATCAAAATGGTGATGAGAGACCTTCATTTTTAAATATAATTAATAGTATGAGAAAAGACGATTATTATATATTACCTCAGAAAATTTGACTTATTATTTGTCTATTAAATATTTTACAAAATTTTAATTTTTCTATTTTGAAGGTGTTTTAAGATTGGGAATCTATCAACTATATAACGGTATTCCAAGTTTGATTTCGTTTCATTTAAAAATTTATTCATGTGTATGAATCCGAATTTTGTATCTATCGTAAATTAGAAACTATTTCATGAAAGAATGCATAATACTCTCAATGTACCGAATGTAGTCATGTGTAACAGTCTAATGGCTAAAATGGAAACATTTTTTTGTGTGATACTTTTATTAAATAAAATTGGGTTTAGTCATGCCACGTGGAATGTTCCAAACATCGAAATTGAACCAAAGAACAGTTCGTGTAAAGATAAAAATGTCAGTATTAGCAATGTGGATTATAAGTGTATTGATCAGTGTCCATATGCGGTTTACTCATATGATTCAGCAAATTCCAGAGAAACAAATATATATTGCAATTATTCTCAAGACCAATATTTCTTATTTTCAAAAGAAATATACTATACTAACTACCTTGGGAAAGGAATCTACAATACTTGCAATTTTCAGCTAAATGTTTATCCAGAATTTTTTAATTTGATTTTAACGTTTATTATAATCAATGAAAATGATAAGTATATAATTATATTTATCATAATAAAATAAACAATAATAATGAGTATAATCCCATATCGCATACATTAACCTATCGTTTAAATCACCTATTTTAATGAATGCAAAAGTAGCCATCGGGGAAAAATGAACATTATGATTACGACAAGAGATGATTGACATTGTGTAACTGAAAACAACCACACCTTTTGAAAAAATTGTTGATCTAAACTTTAATACGTTATTGTGACTCGTTACTGTATTAGAAATTATTTTAAAAAACAAAAAATGAAACTTTTTGAGTGTTATTAAATTTCCATACAAAGGTTATAAAATAAAAAAATCAAAACTAAAGTGCATTTTTGACCGTGAAATTGTCACTTTTTAAGATTGACAGTTTGTGAGTAAGTTTACATGAAATAATAGTATCAGCTGTACTTTTTTTTAAATTCTAAGACTCTTTTCATTTTATTTAATAAAAGCGCAATCTACTGTTTGATCGTAAAAAAACAAATTTTTAAGGTTGCGGATTTTTAATGTTAATACTCATGGTTTTTACATCTATCCCTGCATTTATGTTTTATAAAATGTAATGAATTTTTTCATTTTAAATAAGGGTATTTTGTGTTTTTACCAGTAAGATGTAAGTTTCAGTCTATAGATTTACCAAAATATTATTGATTTTGCAAGTGTACTAAGATATTACAATTTACAAAGCATGATTATTTTGAATTAACCAGCATTAGACTTAAAGAGGTTAAATTGTATGTAATCGTATGTATCGAATATTAATATAATTTAATAATAATTTTTTTAAGTAATTCGTAATTTACAATTATTTATTTAAAAAAAATTCGACTACAATCCTACAAAATACAGAATGTATGTGGCCCGCCATTCATGAATGATTTAATATTAGGGAAATTTGGTCCTTTTAAAAAAGCTTGATAATCCCTGTTTTAATATTAAAAAAGTATACTTTATATGGTAATATATTAATTAATGATTAAAATAGTCTAAACGTTTCTTTCGGTACTGACTCAATATCGTTTCATGTGGATAAATTTGACATTATTAAACACAATATGACTATTGAATCGTATACATATGAAAAAAATTCATGGATTTTGGTACAATTAATGCGTCACGTATGAAATATGAAATTAGATATAAATTTTTTATAGACTTATGCAATTAAGGGAGAAATTGAAATAAAAATACAAAATGATGTGTACAATCAAAATTACAACTTTACATTAAATCGCGGAATTATAATAATGAGTGAGAAAATGATAAATAACATTTAAATCATTATTAGAAAAAAATAATCTAGCCACAAAAGAAACAAATTTACAAACTACACATATAAAAGAGATGCTGTTATACAACTTGGATTACCCAAATAAATATGATGGAAGTATGGATGCAAGAGGAAATCTCAAATTTGATACTAATTGCAAGTGTAAATACAGTTCAATGCAAGAAATACCGATGACACCATCCCTAATTGTCAGTTTGCCCAATGTGAAAATATATGAAAAATATGACACAAATGATTTAATTAATAATATACAATCAAACGAATGTTCCTTTATGCTTAATCAAACGCATTATATAATTACATCGGTTTACGAAGAAAAAAATAACATTTTCTCTCCTGACAGTGCAATTACCGACACTTCGTTATTAACAAAATGGATTTCTAGTCCGGAATACAATATTATCAACGTTAATGTAATAAATAATGCGACGGTTTGCTCAAATGAAGTATTTAATATATTTTTACAATAATACAAATTATAAATAGTTCATTTTGATGGTAAGAATGGTTGTATCTATTCAATCAATTCGCGTTTATACAGATAACAAAACATTATATGAAATTGAATGTAGTCTTCAATATGGCTGTTTATCGAGTTGGTATGTTATAATTATGTTTATAATGATTATATTACCATAAAGGAGTGGTACCTTGGGGTTCACTATTAGAGATTCAAAATGTAACAAGATTGCAATACAGTTAACTCGACGTTCAAGTGATAATACTTTACCTGTTGCTGTTATTAATAAAATTAGTATATTTACCACGTAACATTTATTTTATCACAATATACAATATACAAAACCTAGTCCCAATTTGACGTGTACCAATTTTTACAAAGATTTAAATCAAAAGACATATGGTCAAATTTTATTCAAGGAAACATTCGCTCAAGATGAAAATATTTACTCTCATAATCCGTATAATATATGTGTAATATTTTTAAAATTTTTGAATTTTAATTCTTTCTTTTAGTTTTCACCAATAAATTCTATTTTTCCGAATGTGAGTATTATCGATGGAGGCAGAAATATAACACTTGGTGGGCGTGTTGACAATTATTTCGATATTTACATTGGTGATCAACCATGCATTATGATACCAAAGTAAATGCACTACTTTTAGTAATACCTGTACCGGCCTGCTACTGTATGGTAGTGTTCCTTATAGGAGGGGTTCTCAACGGTGTACGAATCGCCCTTGGGAGCGATTTTACTATTTTAATTCACAAAATACATAATCTAATATTTTTTTTATTAATCACAAATTATCTTTAAAAATAGATTACAAATTATAAATTCTCAGCATTAATACAGTTTTTGATAGTTCATTTATTAAGTAATCAATATTAAATAGTATATTTAAAATAACATTTTTTATATTGTACATATTGTATTATTTATTATAAACAATATATTATCTAATATAATTATTATAAAATATTTTAATACTCTGTTAATGTCTATAACAATGTTTCTTAATTTTTTTTACTTAAGGACGCACCTTAAATTTTGATAAGAATAAAACAACGAAACTCGAAAATGTGCAGACATTAAAAATAATAAAAATATAAAATTATTGTAATAATACAAAAATACTCTTTATTTGGCGACTTACATTTGTAAAAAACATTTGATGTATAATGAAATGTTGTATTTTTGGGTTGCACCATAGTATTTAATATATACAATGTATATATTATACATTATATTCTAAATAGTAAATCCCAAATGTTCATCAAAGCATTGTTAATGTAAAAGTTTGACACTAATTTTTAAAAATTTATAAAGTAAGTCAGATTTATTTTCGGCATAACGGTTAATAATCACTGATATAAAATAATATACAAAAGCAATAAAATTTTTTAAAAGAATTATTGGTTCTATGGGTCGATTTTTTAAAAAATTGAGTAACAGTAACAACTAGTTGATGAATTATGGAGGGGCGATTCTAAAAAAACGTTGAGAACCCGATGCATAATTAGTATAATTACTTACCGCTCCATTTTTAATAAGACGGAAATTGTGCTTTTTTTAAAATTCAGATGATAAAATTTATTGTTCCTACCGGCCCTGCAAAAATTCAATTTACTATTTAATCAAAACATCAAATTAAATCAATTAACAATGTTAATAAATTAGTGAAATTTTTATATGATTGTCAGAAGTCTCAGAAAGTGGTGGTTTCTTGGAAGTAGTTATGTCTAGTGTCGACGGTATCTAATTTATACTATATAATATATGTTAATAGAAGTACCTCAGAATGCATAGCCCCAAAAAAAACAAATTTAACTTCCAACATTACATATTTATATTTGCGGCATAAACATACACACATTGTTTACGAATTTTACAAGTTTGAATATATTAAAAATCCAAAAATAACAAAATTTTTTCAAAGAAACACTACCATTAGGTATCTTTATACAATTTATTATTAATGAAAAGTATACATGTATTAAGTTTATATAATGATTCCATATATAATTATTATTGAAAATAACTATAGGTTTTGCCTTATTATTAATATTATAGTTTAAAATGTTTTCAAGGTATTTTAAGGAAATTTCTACCAAAGTATATATTAATACCTGATTAATCACTTAAAAAAATACTTTATATATATTTGAGATACGATGAACTACTCAATTACTACAACTACTAATATTATATAAAAATTTCAAAATAATGATTTACATTTAGCGGAGGTTTAAATCTTCGAGTGGAAGGTATTGGTTTTAATAATATAGGAAGCATCCAGTTGATCAGCCATCTGTACGTGTTAGATAAATACAATCAACGTATATACTCTGTAAATTTTATTTAGAATCTTTGTAAAAAAAATGTGGACTTGAAATTAATTAATTATTGCTTTTACAATTTGCAGAAAATATTCAAAATAATAATAAAAATAGATATCATTTTTTTAATTTCTTAATACATTAGTTTTCCTAATGATTCATAATAATGAGTCATTTGTGGTTTGGATAGTGAATATGCTAGTTTGTAAGGTTGTAATTTATGATAATGCTAACGATTTAAAAAAATGGTAATTTCTATATTTGGTATGAACCTACTAATTTTTGAATTTAACATTTATTTTACTTTCGAACAATATAAAAAAAACAAATGACTTGAAATTTTCATATTTGTAATTTCTGGGAGCTCATGTTTCCTAAATAAATAGTTACAAACACAGACACATTTTTAACAAATTTTACTTTATATACATGGAAAACATTTTTCCATTTTTCAATTAATTCACAATCCTTGTCTACTGTACACATTTTATATATAAAATATAGCCATGTAAAGCTGAAAGTGACACAATAGTAGTGTGTATTACACCGACATTAACTAATATAGATTTTAACAATATCAAACAAATACCAAACAATGAAATGGAGACTAAAGAACTGGAAGTTTCTGGTATTCATATTAAAATGTATATTAGTTAACAAATTTAAACTACCTAAAAGAAATACATCCTTTACGGCATTTTGTCATGAAAATAAATTTAATTAAATCATTTAAGTATGTTTTTAAGATACTTCATACATAAAAAATTAAGACAAAATCATTTCAACTATATTTTTTACCATTAAATATATTCTCTACAATTCACAAGTTCATTTTTTCAGAAATCCCGTGAACCTCATAAATTTTTAGAAAAGTTTTTTATTAACGAGAACCCAAGGTATGAAAAATGAATAATATTATCGCGGGTTAATATTTCAACTGTTGTTTTGTTTCTATTTTCCATATTACCTATTAAGTGAAAATTATACGTGTCCCGAATCTGAACTGTTTATAATTCTCGACATATCGGAACTAGAGAGAATACTAGAATTAAATATTGAATTATTTTCAATTAGATAAAAAGATTATCAGAAATAAGCGACAAAATCAAGATTTACGAGTAATATATGGCATGACGTTTGATAATTACGAGTTATACCTAAATATTTCTCAAACATTTCAAAATATATTGTTCAATCACATTTTCCCAGATCCGATAATTTTCGAATTTAAAGATGGGTATGCAACGTTTTACAACTTTGCTAGTTGGATAGATGAATTTTTCGAAATTAAAGTAAACAAAAATATAATTGACCGTGTTATTAATTGTATAAAATCGTTTAGGGGAAAAATTTGGAAAATGGTAAAATCAGTGATTATACCGTGAAAGTAAATTCAAATACATTTACAGTAACTGAAATGTTTAGGAATAAACTGATTGTTAAACCAAATGTGGAAAATAACGAAAGATGTGCAAGTTTGGACGTTATAGTTATTTATTTTAAATATTTTAATAAACGTAATGTANAAAATTTGGAAAATGGTAAAATCAGTGATTATACCGTGAAAGTAAATTCAAATAGATTTACAGTAACTGAAATGTTTGGAAATAAACTGATTGTTAAACCAAATTTGGAGAATTACGAAAGATGTGCAAGTTTGGACGTTATAGTTATTTATTTTAAATATTTTAATAAACGTAATGTAGGTCTACTTTGGAAAGTTAAATATACATGTAGGTAAATTAAGAATTTATCAAAGTATTAGTTGTGTCACAATTTGGTTGAGTGTCGTAATTGTAGTGCCCATTCTTGTAGTTTTAAGCATTATAATAATAATGATATACATTAAAAAAGTAAAATTACCTAGTAAAGGAAATGTCACGGAACTTTCATATGCTATCACAAAGTCCAATTATTATCACTGTATATCTAAAAATATATTTAAATTGATAACTTATAATTTAATATGTTAATTCTTTAATAGCTTAATAATAGTACCAAAAGTCTATTCAGAAACAGTACCAGAACTGATTGAGGAATTGAAAAAATACGACTTACCTTCAAATAAAATTACACTACTTGATAACATAATTGGATCAGGTGAAATTATTTAAATTTAATTTTAGTTTCAATTAATTTTTAGGTGCATATGGTTGCGTGTATATTGGTATTTACCAAAAACATAAGGTTGCATTAAAAACTCCTAAAGGTAAATATTTTTAACGTGTACATTTAATTTTTTAAATAGATCGGACTCCAAAATGCATCCAGAATTTTATGATTGAATCTTCCATTATGGCTAAATTATCTGGAGGAAACTATGTACTAAAACAGATTGGTGTCAGTATTTTAGACAATAGAATTTATTCCGTTACTCCTTACATGAACTGTGGAGATTTAAACAACTATTTAAAGTCTAATCCGGTAAATCCATAAACTTTTTAAAATTTACATAATTTATGATATTTATGATACAGTAGGATATTAAAATGGATATTTTGTACAAGTTTATGACTGCTATTGCAGAAGGAATGAATTATATTGCTAATGAAAAATACGTTCACAGAGATTTAGCAACTCGAAATTGTTTGTAACTAAAAAAATATTGTTGAATAGGGGGTCGTTTAAAAAGATGGATCCATTGATGTTAATAATTATGCAAATTGATTAATTACTTATTTTAATACTTTAAAGACTACCCTAAGCTTAGAATTAATCAGTTCTTTATTGCCTTTCAAAACTACAAAATATTAAAAATGCTTCGGTCAATTAAAAATAAAATCAAAGGAAAATTTTTTTCATACTTTCATTTTTATTTATTTTGTAAACCAGGGGTTCACCATTTTTGACGGATAGTCATATTTAATCATTTTAATAGTTTTATAGGCACACATTTATCAGAATATAATGTATTATCATTCCAATATTACATAAGTTATTAATAACACATTTTATAGTAATAATATATTTTTCATAAATTCTGAAATTTATTGCGAATACGAGAATGAGAATCCCTACCATAAACCATAAAAAACGCGCCCTAATTTGCTTAAAAACTCAATAATTTTATATTTTTAGAGTGAACAATTATGAAACTGTATACATTGCAGATTTTGGACTGTGCAAAAAGTTGGACGACAAAGGAAATTATTGTAGCCTTGATTTTCAAGAAAAAATGCCTTTATTGTGGTGTGCATTAGAATGCCTCAATGAACACATTTTCAATGAAAAAACGGATGTGGTAATTAAAATAGTTTAAAAATATTAAAAACCGTTTATTTCAGACATATTCAACTTTTTTCACACTGTACCCGTTAAAAATATTTTCATTTGTAATATAATCTTAATGCTAAATCGACAACATTAACAAATAACTTTTCGACGGAACATATCACGTATGATGACAAGTCGAATTGACTATAGTCGCCTCGCCGATACTAAAAAATAGACCCTAAATAATTTTCCCTTAAATGATGCGTAATGGTATATAGCTCCTGGTCATCTCTTCATGTGTCTGGTCGAGACAGTTTAAATTTTAATCAAAAAAAAGTTACGATTTTCAAATATAGTATTTTTTTAAATGCTCAATTTGGAAAAATGATGGGACATTTTCCAAAATTTGGTCACAGTCTCGTTTACGGTAGGTTCGGTCCTTGTGATGGTAAATCAGATTGAGAAACACTGAATTATTCAGTAATAATTAAAAATATTTAGTGGGCATACGGAGTATTAGTTTGGGAATTATTCAGTAATGGAAATCGACCTTATTCAAATTTAAAGGATGTCAGACAATATAAAAAGTTTATTGAAGATTCTTATCGATTAAAAAAACCTCAAAAATGCCCACAAGTGTCGTACGATTTAATTATACATTTATTTATTCCGCTGATGTTAAACTGTCAAATATTTTTAGATTTGATTTAATGAGCATGTGCTGGCATCAAAATATTGATAAAAGACCCTATTTTTCAGATATTATTAATATGATAAAAAAAGACGACTATTATACATTACCTCAAAAAAATTAATTTATTTTATATTTCCATTAAATACATTAATGTTGTATATGTTGTATAACTTTTAATTTTTAGTTATGTAACTAGCTTGACTGTTATGTACTTCGTACAAACAGCATCCTAGTTTGCCGGGCGGACATTTTTATTCTACCAGACAAATAAATTCAATACAAAATGCTACTATTCACTATTATCAATCATTTAAAGGAGTGGTTCCAAACTTGTTACACGTGGACCCGTTATATTACCTTACCTTTTAATTTTATTCGGTAAATTACCGGTAATGGAAAAGTCGGTAAAATTGAAACACTAGTTTTAACCCTTTGAAGTTTTTGCGACTTCTTAAAAATAAGAGCAATAAAACTATTAAATTTTATCGCAAATATCCACTAAATATTAAGTCACTGCTCAGATTCTGAACTAAAATTAAACTTAGTAGTCCAATAATTTAAAACAAATTTTTATACTATGTTTAATTAAAATGTCTTGTCTAATTTAATTTATAAACAAACAATTCGTTCATAATCAATATTTATACTGCTCCTACTTGAATGTATTTAAACAAATAAAATTATTGTAATTCCATTTTTGAATACATAGAGACAATTGAAATTTTAATGGTTTCATTTATGTATGTATTTGAACATGTCAAATTTTAAGAGTTGTAAATTCGAATGTATTTAAACAAAAAACGTTAATGAATTAAGATTATTTAGCTTACCAAAATTATGTAAACCACATAATAGACGAAGAATGGTATGAAATTCAAAAAAAAAGTGGTATAAGACATTGCACCTCTAATTTTGAAATATTACCACCTCCTCATTCTTCACAAAATGAACTTGAACCAAAAAATTTTGATTTTACAACTGAGCAATTTTCTATAAGTGTTTCTTCTGAGTCAGATAAGGATGAAATACCAATTATAAAAAAGATAATATTCATCAGTATCAGATGTAAAAATCTCTACAAATATAAATTTGTCATGTAGAAAATCTGCTCAGGTTGTGGTAAAATTAACAGAAGAAGCACCTAGCCATGTATCTATTTGGAAGGCAACTAGAAAATATATAAAAACATCATGGATGCATTTAAAAAATTATTTTAAAAATGAAAAGATCAGCTTACATTTTGATGGTAAACGTTCTGATGGGATGGAGATGCAAGTTGTTTGTGTTTGACTACGCTGAGTTGGAGCATCTGTCATTGGCATATAAAATGTTAAAAAAAAGGGGAATGGCCTAATGTCAAATAGAATAATCCAAGGTCTCTTAGTCAAGCTCGATAGAATTCTAAAGCAATAAAATTATTACAAGCTTGGATTTTAAATTATTACTTAGAAATTCGTCAACTGGGTTAGAAGAGTGTTGCAACGTTATCGCCGATACGTTCATATACTGTTACATTCAACCAACAGTATATGAAAATATCAGATCTTATCAAAATCTATTATTTGAAGCGATTAAAGGTGTACCACCTTGTAATTTGTCGAAAAGGTGCAATTGTTGCACTTGCTTCTTAATAAAACATGCCTATATCTCTATTCCTCCTCTCCAAATGGCAATTACTAACGAAGTTGCTGAACGAGGTATACATAGAGTTATGTTGCTAAGAGATAAAGATTCAATAAAATACATTAATGACGAATTATGAACATATTGTATAAATAAAATTATAAGTAAACTAGTTTGGCAGTTTTGTACTACGTACAAACAGCATCTAGCTCTGCCGAGGGCACTCTTTTATTATACAAAAAAAATATATTCACATTGAAAATCTAAATTATAAATTCTACTATTAACTGTTGTAATAGTGAAGTTACAGTATCAGTTCCAACTGAGCTGTATAAATTCATAATAGCATAAATTCCAGAAAAAATAAAATTATAAAAAATTATTTTGTCATTTTCAATGTGATGACATATATTCAGTACCAATTTAATAAATA
>LWCA01001261.1:0-10533 GCA_001642005.1 Intoshia linei | reverse complement strand
AATTTAACTTTTAAAAATAAAATTTAACTTTTGAAAATATTATTTTAACTTTCTAACGCTATTAACTTAATCAAATTTTAATTAGCCATTAATACACCTAAAATTATAATCACAATGATAATAATTTTAGATGTATGAACATATCAAAATTTGTCCTAGTTAAAAAAATAATCGCCCTAATTATGATACATACAAATCATAGTTAGTATTTGGTACTGTCACTCTTTGCATCGATAAGAGCATTTATTTGACGTGGCATACTGTGAACGAGTTTCTGACACTCTTCGGGTGTTATGCTATCCCATACTTTTCGGATTTCAAATATTTACTTTTGTTACTTTATTTAATACTATTTGTTGAAATAAAAGTATTACTCTTAATAAAATTTTCTTGATTTAATTTTTAATTAGTTTTTCTATTTTAAAAATACACACTTCTAGTGCTAATTGCCCTTGATTCTTTGATGGGTGTGACACCCTACTGCACACCCTCCACAGTTGTGGAGAGGTGGAATTATGCATCTTTTTTGAAATTTTTTATTTTGTGGAACACAGCCGAGCCGTCTTCGGGTCTCAACAAAATTTGTGTACAATGGACCTTATTTTTTCAAATTTAGCATTCGAAAACTAATGGTTAGGAATATATCAATGGTTCCCAAATTGGGACATACAGAGTCTGAGGTGATGTGAGATGTAAGAAAAATTATTAAATTAAATATTTTTTATAGACAATTTTTTTAAGAAATAAGGAAGGATAGCACCGTTATCACATGGTAGGGTCTCAAATTATAAATATACTGTTAGAGGGGCGCAATATTTTTTGAGAATCACTGGGCTATGACACTACGCATCGTTTGAGATTTTTTTTAAATGCCTATTTTTCATTTTGGGTGACCTCGAACTTGTAGAACCACCATGAAAAGTATGTATAATTTTAATTAAATTTAGATAAAAGTAAATTAATTACCTTGGATTATTCATCCAATCCCAAATTTCGTAATAAAAACAGATATGGAAAATCGTTATTAACTTCTAGTAAAAGTACTCCAATTAATTTAAATGCGGATACTTCTTCCAATTGGCGACGTAAATATGCTTTTAACAAAGACAGTTCTATTATACTTTCAAATCCATCTTCCTTAACCAATAAAAACGGGAAAAGAAATGGTACATTTTTGTTTTATTATTCGCATTTAATGACTTACAGAAATTGACTAATAATTTATTTTGGAATTTCATTTTGGGATGCAGTTTCGTACAGGTTTTTATTATAATTTTTAAATTTTAGCCAACAAAAGAGTTGCACCTTTAATGGAAAAGACCCTCAAATTTTACAAAAAGCTGAAAAGGCACTATTAAAATTTGTATTTATGGTTAAATTGTAATTTTCTGATTCTTTTCACTAGTCTATTAAATCGTAGAATTTACATCAGTAAAATTACTAATTTAACAATTTTGATATTAAATATTTTCAAATTATCTGTTGTTAAAATGTTAATTTCAGCAATATGCAAATGTAACTAATCTGCTGGAAACTATTCGCTAATGATGAAATACACTAATACTTTTATTCTAATAAAATAATAACTGACCAAGTCAAAAAAATTTATTTTACTGACATTTTCAAAAGTATTTGTCAGATAGTTTTCCATTCGATGTAAAAATAAAAAATATTTAATTTCTATGAGAAAACTTGTTCACATTTCATACAATGCATTGTATTATGAATTAATTATTTCAAGTGTTGACGTCTTGTCTTGTAGAAAGTTTTTAAATTTTAATGTTGTTTGATTTTAAATTAATATTTAATTAAACAATCGGATTGTGTCTGGAGTATTTGTGAAATGATTGAATGAACTAAATAAATGTAATTCATAAATGAATGGATGAGTAGTAAGCAATTTATTTGTACACAATTTATGTAAAATGTATTCGATATCATAACAATTATTAAATTTTAATCCAAATAATGGGAGTGTCCCCCATATTTATCAATACCGATAATAATTAACACTTTACAAAAGTTACAATAAAACAAGTACGGAAATTAAACATTGAATAGATATTTTCATTTTTCAAAAATATGAACAAGTTAAACACAACCGACAAGAAAATGATTGCAAAATATTTATTACGAATTCAAAGATTGCTTCAAAAAAATACAGAATTAAAGATTGAAAGAAACTTGAAAGCTAACAATATTCGTAAAATTGGAACTGGTAATATATATTATACATTGTATTAGATTAATCTTAAGTATTTGTATTTTATTTTTTTTAAATTATGGCATTTAGATAAATTTGAATTTTTATCAAAAATAAATGGGGTAACCTACATGGTAGTAACTGAAAAAAGTCAAAGCAAAAAGTGCAAAAACGTTATATTTATGGAAGAGTTAATGATTTACAATACCGAATTTGATGAACCCACCACTTTATCAGATTCAGGGATATACAATTGCGAAAATAATTTATCACAATATGAGTATTACCTCCAAACCGATAGATGGATATCTACCTTTGTTACTTTTATGAAACGATATCATCAAGTCAATATTGAAGAGAATTACACTTTTATTTAAATTAGATTTACATCTGCATTTTTGTAAATATTAACATTAAATTGTATTCATTTATTTTATTTCAACATTCAAATATTTTTAAATTTACAATTTAACCTTCAAAATGACCAGTAATTTTTAATTTTATTTATAAGTTAGTTTGTCACATTTTAGTGGCTAAAAAAATTTACTTGTTTTTTAATGTTACTTTTTTATCAAGAATTGAAACAACTTAAGCAATATGATTGGAAAGATAGCAATATGGAAGACTTTGGAAGCAAAATCGATCGTTTGGTTAAGCGTAAGCTCAAGATTTATAATTTTATTAATTTTAATGGTAATAATAACATGTTCACTGAACATTGTTTAGGTATGTATTATACATGATATTTCTTTAAATAATCTTGTAGTAGAAACTTTGAAGCTAGAAGTAATAGCTTTGAAATGAAGCAGATGTAACTACTATTTCAAGATTCGATTGTAGGAAAATAGTAGAGTTTATATTGTAATATGTTTGAAAAATACTACAATATTTACTTAAAATTTAATGAATTTAACTGAAATTTATTACAATGTATAATGGTACCACTCCAATGCCTATTTTATGAATATTAATGTCATAAGTCATGGTGATCCAAACACATGGCGTGTGAAAGCCAAAAAATCAATTTTACATATTTCGCGAGTCCCAACATTAAAAAAATTTTTACACAATTATTTCATAATTCTATCAGATATTTCATCAATCTAAGATGTTGAGAATAATTAAAACAAAACTATTTCTAAAAAAATTAAATTAATGCTAAATAATATGGTAATTATGATATTTTTATAAATCAATGTTTTTCAGACCGTGCACCCTAGAGCATTTGTACCTATAAAAATTGAAAATGAGCGATACACCATTTCACAGAGGGTCAAATCAATTTTTTTGTTTTTGGGTTTTTGTTTAATCTAAATCAAATTTTTTTCTTAAATTAATTACAGAAAGATCAACTACCCAAAGGTGATTATCACTAGACAAAATATGGACGGTTTCAGCTGAAGTAAAAACGAATGAATTTCTTCCAGGTAAAACAGCTGTTATTTGTTCACTTAATGACGTAACTCCATGTTTCACAAAAAATATAGTCAAATCGCATAAGGCGGTAATATACCAATAGGTTCTTAAATTTGATAAAATGCCTACGTTAGGTCTAATGTTGTGCAACAATATATCTGCATTTCCATCATTCATTTGACTTGTAACCAATAAATCAGTTTTAGTCATTTCCAACCCAAGAGCATTTATAATGGGTGTTCTATATTTTGTTCGCGGTCCTTTAATAATCTCCTCAGTAAACACTTGAGTAATCATATAATCTGATTATAAGAATATTTTGAAACCCCCGACAGGTGCCGCAGTAGGGGGAATAAAAGAATTTTTAGGAAAAATGAAATATCATCTCAAACCTTTTTACTAATTTTTTTGTAGGTAAGCCCCACAAACCATTCTACAAGATCATCAATTTTTCTCAATGTCCAATAATAAGGTCCAGATTATCTTTAATTTTGTATAAATTTTTTATTTTGCAGTAAATGCTGGCAATATAAAGAGTCGCGTATAAATCATTTCTTTCTATTTTTTTGTGACTTTGTATTGATCTTCAGCTTTCGCTATTAAATAAAAACTCCATCTACAGCTTCACTGGACGTCCTAATCGATGGCAAATTTTGTTAGATAGACACTCTAATATGTGTTTGAATAATTTTTCTACTTCTTTCTATTTTAATGGCAATTTCGGCCTGACCGTACGCTTCTTTTAATAGAATATCAATTGCCTCTTTTCTTTGTCGGTTAATCATTTTCCTTTGTACATACTGAAAATATTATGTTGACTAGACTTAAATAATATATAAAAAGTTTTTTTAAAAACAAATGGTTTTAACACTGATAAATACCTAAAATATATTCCTTTAGAGCACTTTTGTCGCGTGATCGATAATGAACAATATTGTATACCGTAATTAAAGATGAATAGTGGCAATACATTTATTTTTGTAAATTCATAAATCAGCAGCGAAGAGCATGCTTTTGAATCTAAAAAAAATTTTTGAACTCGACCAGAAAAAAAATGCGCCTTTTCATTTTTCAGTGGATGCTCTATATTTTTGTCATGTCATTTTTATATGCTGGTGGAACTCATCATTAGCCAAATCATTTTTTTTCAAAACAGTCATTGTATGCATCTAAAACGAAGTCATTATCATTCCCATCGAACATGCTATCTTCTCTAACAAAATTCTTCACAGTTGTATTTTCATTAATGTACTCGTAAAGTTCGTAAATCCTAAATTAATCCAAATTTCAAGAAAATATTAATTAAATATGAAATACTAAATCTAATTAATGTTAACGATTCTAATTTAATTTTAAAATATTTCTTAAATCTGCGGCCCCCTCAGATTCTGTAGGCCCTCATTTGGTAACCACTGCTCTATAGGATAAAGTTATAGCTCCTGATGGTCCAACTGAATTGGATGTAGTAAAAGTGTTATTGGCTATATTTTTAGGACCTTCTTCATTTCTAGGATAAGAAAAACCCATCATAGCTAAATACGAAATAAATTTAGTAATATGTCCTAAGTCCACTTCTACTGTATTTACAATTGTTGTAACAGTGCTTAACTATGAAGAATCCATATTTTTTACTTCATCTTGATTGTCTTTCATTTGACCAACAGCTGTAGGACCTGTCAAGGTAAGTTTCTGAGGTGTAATTTCATTGAATAAATATCCAAACAGTCTTACATTTTTAAACCTTCCCCATACTAAGAGTTGTAGTTTATCTATATCACTTGGTTCTATTTGAGTCAATTTATATATCAAACATAGCAAACCTGTACAAATTGTTTAACTGTCTTGAATTTCTAGAAGAATCATCAACACCTTCTCGCGTTTTGACATAATTATAAGGATAATGCCACTTTAATGTCATAGAAACATGAGGACCTTGAGTTATAGATATAACTTTGTTTTACATTAACTGAGTGTGCACTGAATCATACGGTCCCCAGTTTTCTTGTACTAAACTGGAACCAGTGCTGTAAGCAATTATCTGATTTTGTAATAAACCTGGCTTAAATAATCCCATGACTTGTCCATAATGGAATTTTGTGGCAACAACCCTAAGTTGGATTTCTATATCAAATCTTATTGCACAAGCTTGATAAATTTTTTGTTGTATATATTTCTGATTCAAAAGGTACAAAACATGATTAAAACGTAGTAAAGGAGTACTTGATGAAATTATGGAATCGAACATTAACTTTTCAAGAAGAAAAAATCTTTCTAAGAAAAGTGAATATTCTCGTCTCCATTCGAATGAACTATCTAATAACGGCAGAGATAGAATCTGTAATTATTTGCTCAGGTTGCACTTCCACGAATTTTGTCAAATTATCATCTTTAGCAGTTTTATCCAAGTTACCTATTTTTGTAACATCAAGTTTATCTTCGCTTTGCATTTGTGGCCAAATTTCTGTACTGCTAGTTTCCCATGCATCTACATTTTTTATAAAATTCAAAGTGGGTATCCTTTTAAAAGTAGGATCTGAAATATGACCTAAAATGTATAAACTATCACAAAAACCCATATAATTGGACAAATGTCAATGTGCTTTTGTTGATTCTTGAATTTTTCCGTGTGTTTATTGCGTAGTGTGATGACCATAAGTCAAAGTCTGGCATTTGCACACCCGGTAAATCTCCATCCTCAGCATTATCTATTAATCTGTAGTTGTTCCCTAATCCCGCGTTGTTCTCTATCCCAACGTTGTTAAATATAATTTCGTTGACAAGATCAGTTCTGTTTGCGTGTGATACTGTGTTTATCAGCAAACGCGTCACCGATACTTCTCGATTATAGTTTGGATATAAAGCACTATGCCTTCCTCTTTTGTGTAACCGTCAAGTATAGACCCAGGTTGAGCGATTTCGCTAGCGACGAATCAATATGCTATTTTCATCCTTTTTTTTCGGTGTGATTGTAACCACAACAAAGTTCGTAATGCGCTAATTTTTCAATCATTGTCGGTTTTGCATCGTGGTGTCTATAGCGAGGTCTATCGATTTCTTGTAGTTTGAAACTCAAATTGTTGGTAGAACAATTATTTTTCCATTGTTCCTTCGGTCCGCATGTTTTATTGGTGTTATAGATGTCATCAGATCTTGAATTCCTAGAATTAGAAATGATTTCATGTTATCTAAACAACTTCTGAATTGCAAAATTTCTGCACTCAGTTATTCTTTTTTACAATTTCGTATTAAAAGTTCCCGAAACTATCTGATCTAGATCAGGGGTGCACGTGCGGCCGTGGGCAATACATCTGCTTGTTTTACATAACATCATTTTACTTCAAAATAAAAAGTTAAATTAAGATTTTATTCAATGTCTATTTCAAATATTTTAATCAAAAAGTTACATTCTTGACTTTGCCCCAGTTTCTAAAATGTTAGCGAATGGAACACAATATCAAGGCAGTCACTGATATTATTTTATGTCATTATTACTATTTACATATTTTTTATGTCTTCCACTCTAATGTATGAACAAATCGGTTTTAATGGAACTTTTTTCTGTTGTCCAATTATTATTATTAATTATTTACCGAAAACTTAATGATTAATGTTTTTTCATAAAAATATTAGTAAAAGGAATCTTAAAATTTTTCAAATTTTTTTAAAATCAGGTTTTTTCTTATGGAATCAATCAGAAGAATTATTGATCTAAAAATTTATTAAAATGGGATTTTTCATAAAAATATTGGTAAAAGCGATTTTTTTCCTTAAGGGTTGGTAAAATTTGATTTTTTCTTTTGGAATCAGATAGGGTAGTTTTTATTTTAAAACTTTGGTAAAAATGGATTTTTAAAAAAAAATATTGGTAAAAAAAGATTTCTTCCTTAAGGGTTGGTAAAATTTTTGTTTTTTCTCATAAGACTATATTAAATTGGATGATTTAATGAAATATGTTGAAATTTGTAGAGTAGCTTACAATCATCTAAATTTTCGTATTCACCCCTTAGGGTGACCAGTTACCCCCATGAGAAGCACTGCATTAATCCTACTACTACTGTATTGCTATTTATTCCGATTCAGATAAATGACAAATGTGGTATTAATTTATATGAGTGAATTAAGGATTAATTTTAATTGAAAATTATTAATTAAAACTTGCTGATACAATAATGTATTAAAATTTAAAGAAAACTATTTTATTAGACCTAAAATTTAGGTCCAGACTCTGGATTCCAGAGTAAACTTTCTCAATGTCGAAGTAAATTTTGTGTGGCAGAGGCACCAATAAGAAAAGTAGCATTGTGGCTGAATTGGTGGAAAGGTTGTGTATCCTTGATCTAGACACTCTAGGTCATATGTGTCTGTTTCGTATTTCTTACCCTCATGATGCAACCCACATGCGCATAATCCTCGTCATCCCGGCTTTTGATTGCGCGTATGCTGTCAATTATATCTCGTACGTAATTAGAGACAAACAAAGACAAACCTATCATTTTACGGATCGAAATTGAAAATCTTTTCTTAAATTTTGACAACCAACAGTTATTAAATTTGAAATTAGGATTAATTCTATCCATAATTTGTTTAGTCTTATCCTTCAGCTAATCCGATTTGCGTCTATTTAAAAACCATATGAATAATATATTTTGCATTTTAGGGTATTTTCCACTCCGTAACGATTTACTATTGATTAAATTCTTTTTGTTGCTACCATAGCGGTAGGCAAAATCTACTATCCTCTCCGTTAAAAATGGAAAAAGGTCTACCAGGGTAAAATAAGTATTATCTCTCTTTCCTTAAAGACTCTATATATTTCTTTTTTATCTATTATTAAAATTATTATTAAATATTATTACAAAAAATTAGAAGTAAAGTAAATTGTACCTTTGCCTGCGCAGTCTGCTATATTTGGCGGAAATAAGCTTTCGTCACCTGCTTTGAGTGCATTTGAACATTTTTGTCTCTCATTTGTAGATCTGATATTTCGAATATAGGTTGATGTGAATACGTATCAAAGTAAGGTAATAGCGAGTTGTAACAGTATTTATCGTTAGCAAAGTAAATATCTTTTTCTAGCAAATTAAATAAGTCGGTAAATATGTGATCAGCTGAGACCGCCTTGCCTACTTCAAGTATGCCATGTAAGTATATCAAAACCTGTTTATCTATATGTTTAGGGGCGCCCCCTGGCATGACAAATGTGCCATAATATATTTTAATTTGTATTTTAACATTGTGTAAAATTAAAAATTTTTTCTAGAACCCATCAAATAGCGTTTATCGAATTATGTTTGTTATCATTGTTTTTGTTTTATGTATATTAATTTATGATTAGAGTTTAACAACAGTTTAAGTTAAATTATCTGACTTAACGTTGTTGATAATCGACAGAGAACTTGCCGAAAATGTCGATTTTGATGCAGTTGTTGAAAAATTTAGTTAAATGAAAACATAAAAAAAATATTAATTATTATAAATATAAATATATTATTAACATAATATACATAACATATATTGTAAACATAATATAAAAATTCAAATTTAAATAAATTATATGAGTTTGGCCCCTAATAATTATTTCGCCCGCCAAGATAAAAATCCTAGATCCGCCACTCCATAGAATACATATACAATGTACAGTACTCTCTCTATAACTTGCCATTCTTGGGATTTAGAAAAAGTTGGTGAGATAAGGAATTTGGCGAGAGAGAGAATTTAAAACTATAGAAACAGCAGATAAAAATTTTAAATTCAAGGTTAAATTGCAACAAAATGTAAATTGTGATAAAGGTAATAATGTTAGGTTTTGTTTCCAACCACCTCCATACCGACCTGAACCATGATCTTGGCATTGCCGGATTAGATACCGGAAATTCTACTGTCCGTTTTATTGAGTACTTTCCTCTGTCATTATCCTGATTGCTTTATCAATTGAGTTACTGAGCCTCACGGTATGTTAGATTAAATTATTTTTTAATTCAGATATTATATTCTTTATTGGAAACTTTTGTTGTTTTTTATCTTTAATTTACTGTGCACTCTGTTCTGCAATTAAATGGATATTTTCATCATTGATAAGCTCGCCTAGTACAGTTCTGATCTCACTAGTGGTCAGATTTTTATATATTTTATTTATTAAGGATGTTACATTCTTTTGAATGTAACATTCACGTCTCAATGGCATTACCCAGTAACAAAATTTGTTTTACAATTATTTTTGAGTTGGTAAGTTTTCATAATGGCAGGCTATAATGTTATTATCTCCATATATAACGAGAGACAGTATATGTAATTCAAGAATATTAAAAACTTTTCTTAATATTAATGCATATATTATGCTAAGGAATCGAAAACTGATGTAAGGTATACCTGAAGACATTACCTGTAAAGTTCGATATACCATCTCTTCGCATGAATGTAAGGGTTGAAATACTGATCTGTAAATTTCAATTTTTTTCAATTCTTTTATATCTTAATACCAGCAGTTTGTTATATCAACGAATTCCATGAATACTTCGCATGGTATGCATCGGTCTGAAGCTGAAAAATCTCCACATAGATATTTTATATCTATATGGCTTTCAAAGATAAAAGTAGCTAAAGATTACGAAAACATTTCACAAACATTTGATATTTTCAAAAATATCAAAATTTAAAATATAATTTGAAATGTAAACAGAATTGCTAGATGTTGGGATTTTATCCCAAAGTCTAGATGACCGCTATATAATTATTTCAAAAATGCCACTTTTATCCCACATTGATAAAAAATACCATTTGAAATCTATCTCGTTCCATTCTATTCCATAATTGTCATCCTCATAATAATACTCATAGAATAATCATGTTAATCAGATACTGTTATTAGGTCGTTTCATAAGTAATGTCGTTTTTATTGTAACTTTATTATAAAT
>LWCA01000222.1:0-39863 GCA_001642005.1 Intoshia linei | reverse complement strand
AATAATCCAATGAACAACATAATCGTGGTGCAAGTGGATTTTGCAATGGCATATAGATGTGAATCACAAAATGAAATTCAAACTGGTTTGTGGGCACGGACACAGGTGAATATATTTACCACGGCAGTATTTGACTCTACAAAAACACACCTTTTTGCTTTGTGTCCGACAATGGAGAGAAAGGGAAAATGCTGTTAGAACATATTTAAATCAAATTTTTGATATTTATAAAATAAAAAACAAAACTGTAATAATATGGTCTGATGGACCATACGGTGAATTTAAAAATAAATATCTTGTACAGACATTAAAAATTTTGGAAATTAAATATTTATGCAAGATTCATTGGAGATTTTTTGCAACAAGCCATGGGAAGGGTGTTGTTGATGGGATTGGGGACGAGTGAAGCATATGGTGTGAAAATCAGTAATGTTCAAAAGACATGATGCCTCTATTGTCAATGATGCAATAACATTTGTTAGTACGGCTCTGAGGTTATGTCCAAACACCTTCACTGAAAAAGGTCGTGGAGTTAAAAATTACAAATGGAACGAAACAAAATTTGCTGGCATTGGAAAATGCCATGATATTGAAATAGATGAAAATCTCCTAATACTAAGAGAACACACTGGAGAGCATCCTTTTATTAAATATCTAATAAAATAAATTTATAAATAAATGTTACATTTAAAATGTATTGAAATTCTATATTCATTTTAAAAACTTTATTCATGTAACGCTAAAGTTTATTTTTATATTTTAATTTGAATTTTTACACTATTATAACCAATAACCATGGTTTAATTATTGGTATTATCGGTCGACTTCATTCCTACTAAACTGTTAAATGAATTAAATGTTTTTATTTATTTATAGATTCACAAGAATCTTCGATAAACTAAAAGTGAACATTAAAAAGTGTTTTTTGGTGAATTTCGAATGAATCACATTCTATATTAAAATTTAAGTATTGTAATTTGTTTCTCTCATAACTAATGCTAATTAAAATATTTTCAATTTTTCTGTTGTCAATTTAAGGCTATTTCTGGACAATATATTACATTATTTTGTCATCTACATCGATTTATCTGTGAATTTAACCATTTGGGCGTTACAAGAATAGGCCTTATACATTTTAGCCAAAATCGGATTTTTCAGTAAACAAATATTTTCAAGAGTATAGCATTCTGCAATTTACAAATTGATTTATATATGCATTCTCAGAAATTTCACGGTGAAAACAGCAACTTACCATTTTTATTATCAAATATTTTACAAATTTATTAAAAATGAAAATAAAAACTCAGTTTTTATTTTAACATCGTTGGAATGTTAAAAACATTACATCTAATGCAGTTCTTTCCAGTAATGTGTAAAAATATATATGAAAACGTGCAGCCTGGGCATAGCTACCGTAACTACTATTTGTAGAAAGTAAAAAACAGTCAAGTTATTATTCATTAAATTGTATGCGTAACCAAGATTGATGGAAATTATTAAAAGTGAAGGCAATAATCCACTTTGCAATTTATAATTTTACCCTAATTTCCGAAATAGACTTTGATTTAAAAATTATTGCTTTTCGTTTCTGTTGTGTTTTTGGACTGAATCTAAATTCAAAAATATTTATTAAATTAATTTTCAATACATTTTAATTACGATAAATTAGAAATATGATATTATTAATAATTGCGCCAAAATTCAAACAGGTAATATTTATAAATTTACCATGATTATTAGTAAAAAAATAAAATTTTCATTAATAATTGCGCCAAAATTATTACAGGTAATATTTTTAAATTTACCATGATAATTAGTCACATAAATAAAATTATAATCATAATTAATTGCGCCAAAATTCAAACAGGTAATATTTTTAAATTATTATTATTATTACCAAATTATAATCAATAATACATTAATAGTAAATCACCTTATAATCTTTTTATCTAATAAATTATCTTCGTTTAATAATTGAGAATTTGATTTTTTAGTTAAAGATGGATATTTTTTTACTGAGCGAACTAAAAGTTTATTGTATTAATTAGAAAAAATGATATTAATATTATACGTGTATCATAAGATACAATAAATTATAAAATTTTATACAATGAGAAACGGTGCCTCGAATTGGAATCTAAATATAATAAAATTGTATGTGTGGAATTTAAAAATAATTACGTTTTGATTTACATGTGCATTATTGGCTACATTCATAGTATGGCATCTTACCTGTTAATATATTATTAATATATATTATACTTTAATAATTATATTTTTTAATATATAAAAAAAATTATATATTATTTATTTTCAGTGCAGAAATTAAGATAAATTACATTCTCAGAAAATTGCGTCTTCATGGTCAAACCCCAATATTACCCTTTTTATGAAACTGAAAAAACATAGATTCCTCATACTATTACTGATAAATTTAATAATATCTAATAATGCGTATCTAGAAGCGTCCTTACATGTCAGACCAACTACTGTTCATACGAAGTAAACATCAGTCGGATTAGTTATTAGGAATTAATCTGAATTATTACTTTTTTATCATTTTTGCGCGGTATAACTGAAAAATTTTTAATAGCAGTTGCAACAGTCGTTTTAATTGACGTTCTACTTTCTATTTTCTTTTTTTTATCCAAATTTTTAATTGTATTTAATTTTGAGTCTGCTATAACGTTTATATCAAACGAACCTTTGGAATTAGTCTTGTTTTTTTTTTTTAAAGGTTTAATTTTTTTTTTTTTAACTTCCTTTTTGTCATCTTTGATATAACTTCTTAAAGCCATACTTAGTCTGTGCGTGGATTCTGGGGATGTTCGTTCGTTAACTTCGCGAGCTAAATGTATTACAATATAAACTCAAATTAAGACTTAACCAAGTTTGCATTGGCAAGCAAAATAAAACTGAAAAAATTACATTTATGATAAACATATTTGTACTTGCTTCCCATGTGAATTTTATCACCTAAAAAAATACTAAAACATCTAATTGCAACATCAATACAAATTCATCAACTTTCGATGGAAAGAAAAATTGACGAATTACCTTCTTTCAAGCTTCTTTTGGAAGTAGTTTTTATATTATTAATTAACAAGGATTGTCCAATAGGAAAAATGTAAGAATTTGATTGCGAATCTGTGGATATAATACATTCGATAATATCATAATAATTTCCTTCAATCAAATTAAAATTTTTAAGCAGTAACATGTCTCTGTCCGAACCGAAAATTTGCATACCTATGTTCATTTTGATGACATTTAATTTTAGTCAAATTTACCAGAATTTAGTATAATGTTATTTCTAATGGTATTTTTAGAGGAAACTTTCAAGTAAGAACAAACCATTCGATAAATATATTTAGATAAATAGCTGCATATGATAAATTACATGAATCAATATTTACATTATACTTTTATTATACAACATTGATAAACGTACAATTTGAGCATAAATCTTTATACAATTCAGCGTCCTTGCTAGGTATCGGTTTTCCGCATTTTTCACACTAAATTTTTTTTAAATGTAAAGTATAAAAATTTATGATGGATATGTAATTGATTATTAATATTATTTTTACAAGATGTCATTATAACTATAAATGTTTCATTGAATAGTATTATTTTATTCATGCAATATATATAATAAATAGAAAAGTTGAAAGACAATTAGATTTATTACCCGTACACCTATAAAGTTTGTAAATTTCTTTTTAGAACGAACAATTGGTAATTTTTCCAAATTTGAAATATCCCAAACTCTGATCATTCCATCCTAATTATAAATTAGTTTAGTTTAATTAAGTTTAGATAAATAACATCTTTACTTGTCATTATATTAATATTATTTCATTATAACATGTAAATTAATCAATTTCAATAGTTCAAATATTTTTATTACACTACTAAAAAGGGTAGTAAATCGCTACTAGCGATTAAATAAAATTATAATCATAAATAATTGCGCCAAAATTCACACAGGTAATATTTTTCAATTTACTATGATTATTAGTCACATAAATAAAATTATAATTATAAATAATTGCGCCAAAATTCATACAGGTAATATTTTTAAATTTACCATGATTATTTGTCACATAAATAAAATTATAATCATTAATAATTGCGCCAAAATTCAGACAGGTAATATTTTTAAATTTACCGTGATTATTATTCACATAAATAAAATTATCATCATTAATAATTGCGCCAAAATTCAAACAGGTAATATATATTTATGAAAGCTTTATTTGAATAAAAATTAAATGACAAGAAATCCACGATTTTGAAATACAAATTTTGAATGGGTAATTTTTATTATATATTTTTTTCGATTAACGAACTTATTTTACAAGAAAAATTAGGCAACCATTTAGATTAAATGTTAGACCAGTGTTCGCCAAATTGGGTGGCGCGAAATACTTTGAAACTTTTAATAAAAACATTTTTTTTAAATTTTATTTCTCCAATTTACTGAAAACTTTACAAAAGCGAAATGTTGAATATTCAAATTTCTGTTTTCAATCTTCAAAAATTGAAAATTTAGTTTGTTTCCATAATACATTACACTATAGTATATTCTTAAAATAATATTATACATTTTATTATTAACGATTACAAGTAATTTTTGGTAGTAATTTTTTCAAAGAGTGGCGTGAAATTATTTTAGCCAAGTTTTATTTACTATACATATTACCTACTTTACACTACATTACTATATATTGGACAATATAATAATTTTTTAAGTTGATGATAAAAATAATTACACGTGAAGTTGACACAAAAAAATCATTTTGGCTGGAAATGGCTACATCTTGAATCCAATCAGAATGTCCCTTTATAATATATGCATATAAATGGTAACTTTAAAATGTAACATAATAATTAAATTATTATGCAAAAATTGGATCCTTGCAACGGTACGTGTAAATACGTGAATCAATGTTACAAAACAGAAAATATTTATGTGAATTAAATAATAAATACCAAAAACATCGACTGATGCATGGAAAGAAATGTAGTGTGTAGATGTGTAAATGAAGTTGTACGAATATGTCAAAAACTGAGAAGTTTGGTGATTTTGAAACTGTTTTATCAATATTTTAAAATACAATCAAGATAAATTTAAATGATTTAAAAACTGGAAATCCAGAAAACCATCTACAATAAATTTTTTATTTTATGATACCAACAAGTTTTATAATCTTTAACTTTCAAACCGTGCAGGGATCTCAAAACGTCATAATTTTGGTTGAGTTGATTTTTTATCATACCTGGAATCGTATTTTCTCCGTCATTGTGTTAACGTCCCATATTGCTATTCTAATTTTTAAATATGTTGATATATTATTAATATCTTTTATTCAAATTTATTGTAATAAATATTATATTTTTAACTAATTTCATACGTTTTATCAAAAGATCCAGTTGCAAGCAATGTCCCTATAAAAATAACACTTTATAAAAATTAAATTAAATTAAAACATATATTAGTTATTCTACATATAAATTATATATATTAGGTACATTGTATTATGTACATTGGCGCTATTCTATTTTGACCTTTATTTATTTTTTGAAATGTATTAAATTCGGAAAAACGATAAATTTTTTTTATTTCTAATTTTGTATAATATTTTTGATAAAAAGATTGATGAATTTTTGTTATCCTTTATTAATCGGAAAAAGTTTAAAAAATTATAGATCAGTGTTTACCAGCATTTTTTTGTTGAGCGTATTGAGACCGATAATTTGGACTGTAAAAATTTTGAACCCATCAGCTATAAAATTTAAAATCTTTAATGATATGTAAAATTTTGTGTTCAGTCATAATTTTAATAATCCAAATTTAATATTTTAAAATGTTGATACCGATTACCCAATTAATATAGGATTACCATGAGTTGATATAGAACAACAACTTATACTTCCTTCATGGGCTCTATCGACAACTTGTGGTTTATTTAATCTAATTTATATAAATTGACAAAATAAATTAAATTTTTCTAAATTAATTAAAATAAATGTACCGATATGAACCTGTTGAAATATCCCATATGCAAATAGACTTATCCCATGATACAGTGGCTAAGGTGTGCTCATTTTTAGATAAACTAGCCGACGATACAACACCGTCGTGATATCTAAATATTATAATAACTAACATACACACCACAAACTAAAATAAATATAACAGAAATCACTAAATTAAGATTAATTGGAATAGTCACACAGAGAGATTGGTAATTGTTTTATTGTATAGGGCCAAATCGATTTTAATTGATACTTTTTTACCTTTTTAAAAAAAATGATGTTAGACAAGCTGGTCTAAAGCGCGGCCATGAAATGAATTTTTGTGACATGCAATTATTCATTATTATATTATTACGCTAATGTTAATGTAATTCTTTTTGATCTCAAATCAAATAATTTGCATTTATAATCCATAGATGTTGTTATAATTCTATCCTTGTGCTGTGACAACATTACAGAGGTTACAGTGTCCAAATGCATTCCTATACATTTTAAATGATTTTATTTTATTGACAGTTCCCGAAAATTTATTATTTTACTTTCAACCACTTCACCAAATGTAAAAGTATTTGTAAATTTATTTTAAATTTACCATTACCATACACATAAAATTAACTGTATTTGAAGGTCAATTTCTACATAAACGTAATTAAACTAACATTGATAAGATTTAGCTAAACAATTACAACTCATTCTACTCTACCTACATTTTGTAAATTTATTAAAAAAACATTGTGTCCTGGACACTGCCCTTATTCAACTTTTATTTTTTTAAAATTGGCTGAAAAAATTAATTTCCTGATAAAACATTCATGAAATTTTTATAAATTACCTTTAATTTCATAAACATTTTTACCAACACGTTCATCCCAAATTTTAATTGTATGGTCAATATCTGTTGCATAAACAATATAATTAGGTTCTTTTGAAATATCCAACGAAGTAGGTATTGTTTTGCACTTATGCTGCCACTATTATAATTTAATGTTGCTTTCAGTTGAATAAATCAAATAAAACTAAATCAACCATTCCAAACAGGTAAAATTATTTATCACACCTATTTCTATTTTCGGAGGGGGCTAGAGCACTTTCGTTTCGGATCTGCAATGATTTATAACTTGATCATTTTTGGTGGGTATTCTTAATTAATTAGGAAAAACTTTCACCTTGAAATAGTTTAATAATAATTTTTACTAACATAACTGTTTAGGGTAATAGTTAATACATCTCACGTTGTACACAAAGTAACGAATCTGAGTGGATACATGCAACCTATAACCGAAATCTTGTGTAGTCATTTTTAAATTTAAGTTATATATTAATATTACGGCGTAGATAAAAAAGCATATCCGTTTTTAGATTAAAAAACATTTCAAAATACAAATGTACCATTTTAACCAAGTTTAACTCAAAAGGTTTGGAATGGGTGATTAAAGTACTGTATATCTTTGAGTTTCCGTATCCCATAGAATTAACAATTTATCCCAACCACAAGATGCAAATCTATGAATAATGCACAATTCAACATAATGTAAAATTAATACTTTTCACCACTATCCAAAGACCTAACACGAGATATATGCTTCTGATGTCCTTGGTAAACATATATTTTGCGAAATGTTTTTAAATCCCACAATATAATCCATGTGTCCTCTGAAGCCTAAAATCAAAATTAACCACTTTAGTACTTAATATTACACTAATTAATCGAGTGTCGTTGGCTACAATTTGACAACTAGTAACCGACTTTTTATGGTTTTTTAAATATTTAACTTTAACCTAAAAATAATTAAAAAAATTTGACCAAAAACTAACGATAGCGCAGTCATTTTCCGGTAAGGTATTTTGATCACTTTTCATAAAATTTACACTAAAATTATAAATGTTTACTTTGTCATGGATTAAATTTTAATTTAAAAAATAAAAACAAAAAAATAATGAACAAAACAATATCGTAAATAATTTAATCTTACAAAGTTACAATAATTTGGTAAGGTTGGTTAAAACTGTGATAATTTAATATTTTGTACATATTTAAATTTTCCACATTATGAGATGGGGGTCTAAATTTGGCGTGATATCTTCAGAATGGCTTAATTTTTTTATTTCATCAACATTTTCTAAAATATGGATATTTAAACAATATAATCTTAATTACGATGTCGAAACTCAATATACCCATTGCCACCGCATAAAATTAAAAATTTATTCTTTTTACTTGTTTGAATTGAGTTGTTATAATTGAGGTCTAAATTATTTTGAAAAATTTTTCTAAAAAAAAAAAGTTCAATATTACGTTGTTTTGATTCATCTTTAACGGGAATGATAAAATTAACGCTATTTTTAAAGCCATGAAAGCTAATTTGAGTTTTTGATAAATCACAGTAGGGTATAACGCTAGCCGGTAAAATGTAGTTTTTATCCTCGTCTGCGTACAATCTAACAATTGAACCTGATGGTTTAGATTTTTGTATACAAGCTTCATCTTTAGTTGGTTTAATGATATTTCCATCTAAAGTATTGTATATAATACTGTCCCAAATGGTAATTAGTAATTACCTTTAAATAATGGAATGCATAAAATCACACCCTGTGCAGTGCCAATCCACATTCGTTTTAAGGAGAGCGATAAAGACGAAATTCGAATAACTGAATAAAAGTCAGATTCATCTGCTAAAATTAAAATTATATTAAATTTTTAGCGTATCTACTTGTTTAATGTTTAAAATTAACCCAAATAGCAAATTTTAAAAATTGCTAAACATTATCAAAGTTAATTAAAAAAACTCAAAATCAAAAAACATTACATAAATATTTTTTAACAAGTTGTTCAATATTAATTTCTTGTATTAAAGCATATGTATAAACATTAAAAAGTCGTAAGCGTGAATCCAGTCGCATTGAAATCCACATTCCGTCACCATACCATGCCATTTTATTAACTGTGTAATCTTGACGCTGTGAAACTTGTATACTTTTCTAAAAAATAAATAACGATAATATTGTTATTATTACAATCAAGTCAAGAGATTTGGCATCAATAATATGTACAAAATTACGGTGGCTACACCAAATAAATTTATCTGCAACAACACACAAATTTTTAATTTGTTGAACTGGAGATCCTAGATTGATTGAAAGATAACTATGTATATCCCAACTATGGTCTAAAAAAAAGTCAAAAATAATATTCAAAATATAACCATGAGAATGTCGTTGATAAATCAATACTTTTCCTTGAGAAACACCAACAAAAACTCTGCCACGAACGTGTCTGAAAAAAAGTAGTTTATTTATAAAAAAATAAAATGTTACACGATAGATTGTGGAACGTCGTCGATTTGAAAGGATTGAAGAGTACGTCTGTAATTTGTTACAGCAGAAAATATGTAGATTCTAAAATTATTAAAATAAAATTAACAAAAATGTAAAATGATTAATTGTAAAGTTACAAAGTAAAAGTGTAAAAACTGTACAATGTAAAGTGTATTATACCATGTATAAATCCCTCAATCCAATATGACGAAATTAATAGATAACCAAAAATTATAAATAATAATTAAAAGGGTTTTTATATTCCCCGCTCACATTTCTACAATAAAATTAAAATGAATAAAATACTTTCCGGATGAAGTTCCCACCCATTGAGTACCCTGGATCAGTATATTATCTCGTTTTGCGTCGTAGCATGAGAAGGCCGCATCATTATAGGCTGTATTCAGAATTTCTCTCGTATTTTCACTAGAACTGTTTCTTTCCTGATTACACAAAACCAAACTGTCAGAATATTCATCAAAATATATGTTTTTTTGGATTTTAGGTTGGTGGTCACTGGTGATTGAATCAGCATTTTCAATTTTTGAATCATTTAATGTGTTTTGCCGCTCAGATAGCTTTTTATCATTACCTACAAAAGAATTGAATAAATAATGTATGATAATTATTATAATAAGCAAACCTTTGTTAGACGTATAAAAAATTATTCGTGAAGATGAACTCTCAATGTCAGAGGATTCAAAGTATTCGATAGTTTCAGCTATAGAAATGATTGATGCGGTTGAAAATTTAGACGGATCAATCAATTCTTTCGCAGCTAAAGCATTTTCTTTGTCAAAATAATTAGAATAATTACATTTAGTAACATTATCACCGTCAATAACTTCTAAATTCCCATCAATGTCATAGCTCATGTAAGAATCACTAATGTCATTTGATAAATTCTTGTTATAAATGGCCGATTTTAAAAAATTTGTGTGTTTATTTTCATTTTTACGTGTTTTAACAAATTCTTTCATGTTAATGTTATCAAACTGTTTTCTGAATGAATACGCTAAATAAGTGGAAATACATTATATCATTATCAATACCTGGAACAAATGCTATAGCGGTAACTAGTATATTGATTAATTTAATGTTTGAATATGATTTATCAGTATGATGCACATCTACGATATTTATCGTAGAATTGTTGGAGGTTGTGTTGTTGTTGACTATCCATAAATTAGAAGATGGGTCGCAAGAATTTATTGAATTTTCGACAAGTTTAGTATGCTCCTAAATAAATATTTACTCGACATTTCAACGGTTTTCAAATGTTATATATTAATTCATAGATATAGAACGTGGTTCCCAACTGACAGTTCCGAGTATAACCAAACCTGTCCAGCTCGAAGCCACCCTAAAATTAAAAATAGGCCCCAAATTTTTTTATCCGCAAACTATAGTGTCATATAGTCTAACGACCTCTCTAAGCCTCTTAATTTGATATTTTAAATTTAAATTTAAACACAAAATAGTGATGCGGATTCAGGAATATAATTTTTTTAATGCCAATTTTACAAAAATTTCGTCGTGATCCAGTTTTCTAAAAAAATTACGCGTCGCAAAAGTGAATATATTTTATATTAATTTCATTATAATGACAAAATTTATTAATCCAAAATGTAAAATAAATTTTTCATTTACATTTTGTTGAAAATCGGACAGAGCACTTTCAACATTTTCATAAAAAAATACTTACCTCCAATTCATGACTGAGTTCGTCAACATCATCATTTTCTAAATCATTCAAGTCATTTTCAGCGATGGAAGGTACATGTGATAATCTGTTTTTAATTTTCATTTGATCTAACCGAGAAGTATAAAATTTTGAACCACCAATCAAAGTAATATTATCTTCTAAATCAGCTCCATTCATATTAACTGCGACAGCAGCAAACATCTAAACAGAATTTAAAAATATCGATAAAACCGTTACCTGTCCGACATCAGGATTAAAATGCAATTTGTTGCAATAAACAGGTATAGGAAGATTTCGTGTAATTTCATTTATTCCAAAAGTATCATTGGATAAAATTGACCATCCGTAAATTAAATTGTATTCATTTTCGTTTTTCGACGAATATTCGTTAAATGTTGAATTACCTAGTGTATATTTAGAATAAGCGTGACGCCGACTAGTAGATTCATCACTGGTAGTTAAAAATGATGATGTAGTCAAGTGTTCCATGGTAGATTTTGATTTCAATATTTCTTTTCTACTCCTACGACGATCTGAACCGTTGTCTGGAAAATTTAAATTTTCCGTGTTGTCAGATTTTTCTAACGTTTTTTTAAACAAAACATTAAATAATTTGGAAAATGCACTCTTTGGTTTGGATTCTTCTACTGTTTCAGCAATTTGTTTATTTGCACGCAGCATCTCAGTCCAACGTACAGCTTCTCTGAGTTCATATAATTTATACTTGTAGTCGTTTCTTTCATTAACTACTCTGGCCATTTCCAAGCGATCAAATCGTTTGGATTTTAATTCATTTTTTTCATAAGCTTCAGCCTGTTCAATGAGTTTGCTTTTATATTTTTTAATTTCCAAATTTAATAATTTTATCCTTTTAACGTTAGTTTTGTTTTCAGTACTAGCAAACTGTAAATTATCCTGGACAATTTTTATTTCAGCAGACAAAACATCAATTTGTTCAAGTAAATCATCTTTTATGACATTCAGAGCATTTTTGGTACCATACAATTCATTATTCTCATGTAAAATTCTTTCAATTTGTTTACTCATATCAGAGTACACAAGTTCTTCGTTCAAGGTAGATGTCCCCGCATACGAATATAACGAAGAAGCTTGATTTTTTGCTTCACCGTCAGAATCATTTTTTAAAGAACGCATGTCCTCAGAATTTGTTTTTTCGATACGATTCACACAATTATTAGAAATTTGAATATGATCCGACGCGTCATCTTTGGACATTTCAGAAAGTTCATTATAAATTTCGTGATCATATGTTTCAAAATCATTATTTTCTTCAAAATTAGACAAAATGGGTTCATGAATTTTTTCATCATTTTCATGGTGTCCATGGTCTTTATCTTTTTCTTTGTCATTTTTAGATTTTTGTTTTTCAACCAAAACGCAATGACTTTTGAACAAGTCTTTGTAACGATTTTGTAAACTTTCTACATGTGTCTGTAGTTCATTGTTATTCTTTTCCAGTCTCGATATACACTCGGAAAGTTGATTGTTTTTTATTTTAGCTCTTTTTTCTTTATTATTACATTGAACAACTTTATCTTCGAGAGACTGAATTTTTTGTTCCAGTGTATCTTCCATTGTAAAGGATTTTTCATTGGCATCTTTACGCAATTTCCTCTCACGTTCGTATTGTCGGTGTAATTGTTCATTATCTTCAGTAGCAATTTCATATTCTACATGTAATGCATTTTGATCATTGTGTAACTTTTCCAATCTTTCCAAAGTTGTCACTACATAGGGCATTAAATTAGCAATTGCGTTACTCCCATATTTTCCTACCAATGCATTCATTTCTTCGTACAAATTATTGGCTAGTTCGGAAACACCGTCAGATATAGAATTTGTTATAAATTGCATCGGTATATTTTTCTTCATTGAAGTAAGTGTTTTTGCACAGGATTTACTGTCAATGTTCGTTTGGAATGATTCATTACATTTAGTTTCCTTGTCTCTGTCGAAATTATCATTATTCTTTTCGTTCATCTCTTAATCATTTTAAATAAACAACTGTCACAATTTATTTACCGATAACTTTATTCATTCTGTATTGTATATATCATTTCATTCAAATTCTGCTTATTGACCCAATTTTCATATCCAAGATATTTTAAAAGTACAACGTCACAATCAATACATATTTTATTCGCATTATATTTTTAGTTTACGGGATCTTATTTACATCTACATCTTATTGTTTTTTGTCATAAGTCATAACTTTACAATTTAAATTCATTAATATTTATTATTTTTACCAAAATGCAACTCAGAATTTCGTCTCAAATTCAGATTAATTCGTTTCATATAACGAAATACACTACAATCAAATAAAATGAACCTTATTAAAACAATGCCAGGGTGGCACCAGCAGGATCCAAAAATTACCAAGATTATTTCACATATAATAAAATTATTATCATTAATAATTGCGCCAAAATCAGACGGAATATTTTTTGTATGTTATTTAAATTGAATGTTTTGGTATAATTAAAATAATAATAATAATGGTAAATAATAAAGTTATGTATGTTTTGTACAAAGTGCAGAAAACTCAAGCTACAATATAACGGAACTGGTGAAAAATTCAAACAGATATTACACATTATTTATATTACAGTTATACAGTTTATTTTTTAAATTTGTTCCTAGCTCAATTTTTTTGGATTTTATTAACGATTTAATTTTTCGAATTCTGGCTAAATAGCCAATTAAAATTATTTAAATTATATTCAATTGCATAATATTAATTCCATAAAATATAAAAAAATTGAGCTAGAAACAAATTAAAAAAATAAACTGTATAACTAAACATGGAGAACAATATTATCAATTCGGTACCACGTTCAAAAGCTCACACACCAATTTCCGTTAAAATAAAGTTCAGTTTTAATTTCTCTATAATATTTATACAGTGATATTTAAAATGACAAACGCAACTCGAATAGATAGCATTAAATGTTTTTGATTGCGAATTAGTTTTTCTATTTTAAAAGTACACACTTGTAGTACTAATTGCCCTTGATTCTTTGATGGGTGTGACACGCTAATACACACATTCTGTCTAATAAATAAAAAAAATGGGATAACAATTGTTTTTAAAATTTTGTTTGTAAAATGTTGTAAAAACGAAATTACTATAGACAAAATTAAAAAAATACGATATTTTTATTTTATTTTAAAAATACAATTTATTTGAAATGCTTTAAAAAAATATTTACATGGATCGGCATTTTGGAAGCGTTGATTTAAAATTGTCGATGTGAACCTCAGGGCCTACAGAATAAATATAAAATCCGTTTTAAAGTCAGTTAGTGTTTCTCAATGAGATTCGTGATTCCAAATTTTATTAAAATCTAAATTTTACCAGCAAAAAAAACTTTGTAAATTTATTTATTCTAATTTAATAAACATTTTGACTGATTTCAATGCAGGGGTCCAGGATAAATAAATAAATTTGGACGGGTCGCACTCGCACACTCCAAAATGTAGAGAATTACTGATATAATTTAATTAATAAAATTGACCCTATTCTATCGTAGTTCAGTCAAGTAGATCATCATTTACGTGACATTGAATCAGTGCCGAATCTATAGTACCGAGAACCCTCTTAGGGGCCTCGACCTAATTTTTATTCTGCCAAATTTAGGATTTTGTTTAGGACCAAAAATTATATTTTTGAATATCATAACTATTTTATATTAAATTTAAAATGTCAATTCAAGAGCCTAGAGAGGTGGCTATGGTTATATGAAACTATACATCGTTATTGAAATTTTTTTAAGGTCCATTTTTCATTTCCGCGTGGCCTCGAGCTAGCTAGTTTCGAGTCTGCATGCAGTCCTTAAGAAAAATAGGAAGACTTTGAAAAAAAAGTTATTTAAACATGAGCAAAATTAAATTTTCTATTGATAATGACGACGAATACTATGAATACAATAATTAAATCTTTATTTACTTGATATGATAATGAAATTACATATTTAAATTTTAAAAGAAATGGGCAACGATTTGACTAGAATAGCACCTACGCAATTATATCCGATAGAATACTATGTGCAGGACTTGAGTATGTGTAAATATGAAAAAACCTTAAGAATAACTCGATTTATGAAGGTAGTTAGAGCAATTCATGAAGAGGGTTATCTCGTGGTAAAAATATTTGTTATTCAAGATATAAACTATTTACCTCTAGAATATTTAATAGAATTGGAGCGTATATCAAGGGAATTAAAAGCGAATGCACCAAACTGCCAACCCTATGAATTGATAGAAAGACGCAATAGGGCAGCTTATGTTATTCGTCAATATATAAAATACAATTTACACGATAGAATGATGTCGCGTCCTTTCTTGACAATAATTGAAAAGCGTATAATAGTTTATCAAATTTTATTGGCTTTGCAACAGTGTCATTCAAAACGAATATGCCACGGGGATTTAAAAATGCAAAATGTGCTTTTAACGTCGTGGAATTGGACAGTTGTTGCTGACTTTGCACCATTCAAACCGGTATACTTACCTAATGATGATCCGTCCTTATTTTACTACTTTTTTGATCTTGCTGATTTAAATACTTGTTATGTCGCACCGGAACGTTTCCTACCATCTTCTGTATATAAAAATGAACAAAATATTGTCAACCCTAATATAAATTCTCAAATTTTTAATCGTCACGACGAATCCGACGATGAATCTGCATTTAGTCCTGTATTGACTACAGAAATGGACATATTTTCAGCCGGATGTATTATAGCGGAAATTTTTTTAAATGGAACTCCTTTATTTAAATTTAAAAATCATCTTGAATTTCAAAAAGATGAATGGAGTCCAAATGATTTAATTTCAACTATTGTGTGTCCGGATATACGCCAATTAATTTTAAGAATGATTAGTAAAAATCCTACAAATCGACCTTCCGCAGAAGAATGCACCTTTGAATATAAAAATTTAATTTTCCCTTCTTTTTTTGATAAATTTTTTCTTCATTTTGAGGCGTTTGCATCCATACCTAATTTAAGCCCAGAGCGCAAAATTGAAAAAATTACGGATGCTGTAGATTTTTTACAACGCGATGGACATTTTAATCAATTTAAAAACGATAATCTCAATGAATCTCCAGCAATTCTTATTCTCTCGATAATTACTTCAAACCTCGAAATTTGTAAATATGTTAGTACTAAATTGAAATCACTAAATATTATAAATCGTATTTTAATCTGGTTACCAGATCACATCATTTTAGATAGAATTATACCTCACGTTATCTTGTTTACCCATAATCAAGCTTCCTGTATAAAAATTTATGCTTTAAAAATTATTGTTGAATCTTTTAAAGTAATTAGAAAACTTGACAAATCAAATAAACATATTTTTGTAAGATATATAGTCAAAAAGTTGATTCATTTGGAGCAGGATAAATCAAAATGTGTTCATCTCTACTTTGTTAAATCAATCGTGTTGTTATGTCAAGAAGCGAAACGTTTACTTGATAATTTATTTTATGAAAAATGCCAATTGACTCAAGTTAATCAACTGGACAACCAAAATGGCAATTTATTAGACCTTAACAAATACCTTTCAGTTCAAGATTTAAAACATTATAACGAGGAATTGACTACATTGAGAAAATCTTTCAATCAACTTTTTCAATCTTTTTTTAATGAAAACGATATTCAAATTAGGTCCCTTTTGCTTGAATATTCTCTAGAAATTTGTCAATTTCTGGGGTATGAAATGGCTGTCGATACAGTTTTATCACATGTCATGACTTATCTAAATTTAAACAACACTGGAACACTTAAAGAGCTGTTTTTCAAAAACATTCCAAAAATTTGCGCTTATTTCGGGTGGCATTACGTTTCATGTATTGATGCAATGTTTTTCGATGGTTTGTATGATAATAGCGAAATGGTCATTTATTTTGCTCTAGAGTGTCTACGAGATTTATCTGATTCTGGAATTTTATCTTGTTCTGTCATTATGCGTATATCTCAATCTGTAGCATGTCATCTTTTTCACCCAAATGATTGGATAAAGTTTGGTGCAGTTCAGTGTTTTTTTTCCTTTTCTAAAATTCTTAACCCCGGAAATTCTTATCATTATTTAATTCAAAAAATTGCTCCTTTCATCAATATCGACATTTTTAGGATTAAATCAATTGAACAATTGTATTTTATATTGAGTGAACCATTACCTAAAATGGTCTACGATTATCTCATCAACAATGATTCTGTTATTCAACAAATTGAAGATAAAAGTGAATCCGATAAAATTATTTATAAGGATGTAGATTTATCCATTTTTAAGGATAAAATTTTGTTTATGAAGCAAACTCTCTTTAAAGCTGCTAATGGAATACAAATGAATCTAAAATATTCAATGTCCATTAGCTTAGAATCAAAGTGTTTTAATAACAAAAATTTTAATCTTCTTGAGGATAAACTTGATGTTACTTATAGGATGGCTGATTTATCTAAACATGCTCATAGTTTGTGCTTACCAAAAGGGTACATCAAGTATAATGTCAAAATTACTGATGCCATTGAAGCTGATTGGATTTCAATGTTTAATACTCCTCAAAATTTTAATCATTTGGATTCTAAAGATTCTGAAACTGCTACCACTGTTTCTAGACAATCTCATTTTTTCTCTAGTCTTACTGATATGAATCTTGATTATGAGAAAAATAAAAGTATTTAATAATTTTCGTATACCGAGCCCAAACAGAACTATAATGTATCAATGATACAATGCCGAATATCCGTATCCCTAGAGCTCTATTCGGAGGGTTTACAAAATTTATGTTAAATGGTGATTCAGATTCCAAATTAATTATTTAAAAAAACACATTTTCGAATATAAATGTTGTAATTATGTTGTGTGTCAAATTTAAACTGTCAAGCCCATACTCGTACACGACCGTGGAAATGTAGCTCTATGTTTTTATGGGAGCCGATTTTTTTTTTTGATACGTTTTACTAATTTTTAAGTGACAATGGAAAAATGATGTCAAATTAATTTATGAACTCGTTGACGTTTTAGCTCTGTTTAAACGCTCTCGCTTCTTTCTTGTTTAAAATTGATGTTAATATTTTTTAGAGATTGTATCTAAAGATATTGATACAATAAGAAAAATTATTGATGAAAAAGGAGTTCAATTTATTAATTTAAAAAACGAAATGTATCAAAATAAATTAGACTTGGACAAATCTATTGATACCATTCATACTAAAGTGTGGAATCCTAAAGGAATTTGTTTTGTTTTTTTTATTTTTTTATATTTTTTTAATAGGTATCTGTCACATTCATGAACATTCTAATTCAGTTAATAGGTATTTTTTGTTTTATTATAACAGACATTCTCAATGTGATGCATGTGTAGTTCACATTGTGTACCAGGGACCTACATTGAAAATTTGAGGTTCCAGGAAAATGTAGATTTTATAATTGTTATTTTTACACAATTTTTGAAGATGTTGAAAATTCCTTCAAATATTAAAAGTATTCCCTTAAAAACTCTACCAAATTTTTCATAAAAAGAATCAATAATATGATTAATTAGCAAACTCGATCATTATGTCGTTCTAGAATCTAGATCTACAGCAGGGGTGCACAACCTTTCAACCAATTCAGCCGCAAATCTACTTTACTCATTGATACTACGGCTGCATAAAATTTACTTTGACATTGATAAAGCTTTTGTCAGTCAAAAATGTAACTTTGATGAAAATATTTTAAATTCTCTTAAATAAAATTTGATTTAAACTTTTCAATTTGAAGTAAAATGATATATTACATTATGATAACATGGGTTGCCAACGGTCGCAGGTTGTGCACCCTTATTTAGAGTCTAGATATATTGCTCTAACACGTTGGTTCCAGATTTGGGTCTCTGTACTCAAAGTGGTGCAAAACTATATTGCTGATGTCCATGACATTTCAATAAAATATAAAAAAATTTATTAACTTTTTTTTATCTTTATAGGAAAATTTTTAATATTTATTACAGAGTTGCCAGATTTGGGGTATTTATTTGATTTATTAGGATACGGAAATCCTAGAAGGACCGCTACATTATTATTTCATAAGTCCAATTTTATCCCACCATGAATAAAATTTAATAAAAAACTATTTCAAACCCTCAGTGAAAAATCTACTTTTTTTTTGATATTTTTTTGAAAAATAAGATTTTACCAAATCATATGAGCAACAACTTTCTAACCCAAAAATTTAAAAAATTCAATTTTACTAACCCTTAATGGAAAAATTTCCTTTTTTCAATAGTTTTTTGAAAAACACGATTTTACCAAATGATGACACGATGTTTTCTTTAGGGTCCAAAAAATAAATATTGGAAAGTCCATACACTATTTGTATTGGGAAGCAATGATCTAACAATACATCACTAAAATAAATATTCGCCGCATTAACCAACTAAAATGTATAGGAAATTATGTTTTTAAAATTCACGGACCTTGTTGTTTAGTTTTAGGGGTATTTTAAGTTTAATATGCATATTTGTGAAATTGAAATGTATATTACTGCCTGCAGTGGAATCAACTGACGTATAGCTTGTGTTTTTAGATTCTGAGACTTTCAGTTTTCTAAATAAATGGTTACACAGACAGACATATTTTTAGCAGCTATTACTTTACATAAAGAAGGTAATTATGGGTTTTTATCTACTGATATGTAAATTACTTTAAAATTTCCTTTAAATTATTATATAAATAATTTCACGATTCGCTACCCAAGCTTAAATGAAACACCCTCTTTTAAGTAGCACTAATGTACATTGCACATAATGCGTATTACGTATACATTTTTTTATATTAGAATTGTATATTCAAATTCCAATAAATTATTGGCAAGTTGCTCAAATGACGGTACAGCAAAATTGTGGGAAATTGTATCAGATTACGGACCAAAGAGTTCATCTTGTGCAACGTTTAGACGTTCACCGCCTAAACACCAAAAAACTTTTAGTATTTCTTCAAACGTGACATCAAATGAATCAGTCAGTTTGGTACGAGCAAATTCTATTGATTTTTTGTCTTATTTTGGTGGAGTAGTTGTTTTGTTTGACAATCAATATTTACAAATATTCAAGTAATTTTAATAAATTATTTTATTTTATTAGTTATTATTATTTGATATATAATATCAACTCGTATTATTTAGTTTGGATCGAGATAATGATTGTGCTACAGATTATAACTTTTCAAGAATTTTTGGGCGCGTGCTAGGAATAAAAACATACATCACTGGAATGTCTTCCACCGTAGCTTGTTCCACTAGTCAATCAAATATACATGGGTGGGATATTAGACAAAATAATATAGTTTGGACTGCTAATATGGATCCTTCACATGGTTTATAATTGTATGATATAATTTATTTGTCTAGGATTGATAACCACTTTTGACATTGATAAAAGAGGCACTTGGATGTCGGTTGGAACGAGTAATGGGTTAATTCATTCATGGGACCTTCGCTATATAACTTCTTTGGATTATTATAACCCAAAATGTAAAATTGAGAGTCCAGTATACAATCTTCAGATACAAGATCCATCTTGGTTGATTTATAGTCAACTGGGTAACAAGGATTTCACTTTTTATGATGTAAAATCAAATGTGACACTATTAAATGTCAATCTTTGTGATTATCCGGCAAAATCTAAAAAGGCGGTTTGTTTAAATTTTGTTTAGTTATATTTTAATTCAGAAGGAAAATTTAACAGTCACCAAATATCAGTATATACCGGGTAGTATTTCTGAAGAAAAGCCTTTTGGTCACATTCTCTGTACCGCTACAGACAGACGAATTAGATACATGGATTTAGCGAATCCTTTAAAATGCAAAGTTGTTGTCAAAAATTCAGACGACGAAAAATCTAAATCTAAATTTTTCTACGAGTTTTAAACTTTTAATTGCGCATACATTTTGTTTAGTTTGATCAACAATGGAGACTCCCCTACAATGAACGAGTTTGTATTGAATTCAAAAGAAAACCACACTGTACCTGAATACCCAAACAGTTTTGGTTCAATTTCATCGTCTCACCACGATTCCATTACCGACATTGTTATAATTGAAAATGATTTCACCGAAAACATATTCGCTACCTCTGGACGTGATGGGGTCATTATTTTTTGGGTGTAGTCAATATTTAAATATTTTATTTTAAATTTGTAAATATTAAAAATTTTCATCCCGGTAGAAATACTATTGAACACGTGGTACCGTACACGATGGCTCCAAATATTGGTATTGAGTACAAACCATTAGATTCATATAAACATATTATTGATCTAAATTTTGTTAATGCATTTCCATTTTAATTGAGTTACGATATAGTGTTGATGGCCATCGCCAGTGTGCAAAAAGGTACAAGATATGGTTCTTGGTTCACCAATTCGTCAATTTCATGTTTTTGTAATAGTACATATATTATTGTCGAGAAAATGGTCACAAGGGACAATTGGGCAATGTAATGTATCGTGCTAAAATATATGTGTAAAAATGTAATGGTTGTTTTTACTTTAATTTTAAATTTTCACCGTAGAATAATATTAATGGGTATCTTGTTTTGTATACAAGATAGATCATGAGGAATACCCAAAAAACATTTACTAATTTTTTAATCTTTTCTCCAATCATTACTTTAGTTTTACTGTTGTAGTCAAATAGACACAGTTATTCAGATGTGTTTATAGTTTGTCCTAGTAGCGATTCTTTGTGTTTTTGGTACAGTTTATTTTTTAATATTGTCTATTTCTCGGGAAACGATGATGTGTTTTAGTGATAAACTCAGTAATAAGCTAATAAATATGGTCAATATATGTTGTTGACAAAATACTTATTTTATTTACTATAAACAATTTCTAAACTGTTGCACGGAATTCATGATTTTGAGTAAGGGGTTTCCTAGGGTTTAAAAACTAGCAGTATTTTTTTCATTTGTTATCCTCAAAAGTTTTATTTATTTATACATTTGTTATATTAAATCTATTGCTTTGTGATATATTGAGGAATCTCATCATTTTTCACAGTTTCCTGAGTATAGTAGGGTGTAATTTTTTCTTAAATTTGTTAATTTCTTGGGCTAAGGGTAAGCTTTTCTTCTTTCTAAGGGCTCTACATATTTGTAGTGTAGGTTTGGTGTAGTCATGAAAAATTGAAACTAACGATAATTTGCTAAATTTAGTGTAATGCAATTTTGTATTACTTTAATTGTCGTTTGTGTAATAAATATGATAATTATTTATTTAATTAAGCTAAAATACAATTAATATTTACATTATTTAAAGATTCTTAAGTTATTGAGTAATAATTAGTATCTTTATAACTTTAGTAAAATGGTATGTATAGAGATACTACAGTTTGTATGGCCACAACGCCTTGGGTTCATTTCCATCATTCAGATATTTATTTTATTTTTTTAAATTAATTTCTATCTTTATTATTATGTCATTTTTACGAAAGTTAATTATTGAGAAAAATATTAATAATACTTTGATTTATACTGAATTCAACAGTCCTTAAAATCCAAAATAAATAGGCTATAAATACGAAATAACGAACTATTCCTAGTTTACTTGGTAGTGACGTGCATTCCAATAGTACATATCTTTACTTGTATGAATTAATTTAGTTACAAATGTATCTGTTTTTTCCAGTTTATTTAAGAGGAAAAGTTTTAAAATTCCATGTTTCTATTACATTTTTTCAAGAGTGAAGTTTTATTGCACATTTCATCTTCAGAAATTGAGTCCTTCAAGGTCAAAAACTTTTTAAATTAAAATGGATCTTAGAATTATAAAAAAAATATAATCTGATAAAGATTTTAAAATTATTAACATTATGATCAATTTCAAAATCTTATACATAATATATATGTATCTTCATCGCAAATTCCTTTTTTTGTAAAAATTTTTCTGAAATTCCAAGTTGTTTATTAACCCTTAGACTTCGCATTACTCAGATATGAGTAATTTGAAATTTCAATAATATGAAAGTTACTAACAATAATAGTCAAAGTTAAATCGTAGTGTCTAAGAGATAATTAGGATTTCCAACGCACAAGTCAAATTATAACGCACTACATTTTTATAAAAATTTTATTGATTATAAAACATGTCCAAAGTTCAATTAAAAAATTGGATTTATATTTTTTTACTATTGATAAAAATACAATGCAATAATTACGAGTGTATACTATTCGATAAAATAGAAATGAAGAAATTGAATATTTGCAATGTTGAAAACATTGAAATCAAATTATCAGACAACGCAATTGGTTACGCATATGTGCCATTTCTCTTAAAGATTAAATTGGATTTGAATTTAACCATAACGACGCCCGGGTCAAATTTTAAACAATCTGAATACATAAGTTCAAGATTTCTGTTGATGGACTTGACAAATATAATATTAGTAATACATATATTATATATTAAATAAATAATAACTAGGTTGACTTTATGTACTACGTACAAACAGCACATAGCTCTGCCGAGACCCCATTTTTATTATACCAATAAAATAAATTCACATTGAAAATCTAACTTAATGTGGATGAAATAATTATATAATTTATCGTTATTATTATTTCATAATTGCGCAATTCACATGGATGAAAATTTAAAATTATTATTACTCTAAGGCAGTGTTTCTCAACCTTTTTGACTGCGTGGAACTCTTATGAAATTTCAAAAAATCAAAAAATTTTTTTTTCGTATATCGCATTTATAAAACATATTGATTTTTAATAAAAAAATTTATTTTGCCTTCTCAATGAAAAATTTGGGCCTGATATTTTTTAGAGGTTTTTAATTCTTGGACGTGTTTTAGAGAGACATACACGAAGTTCTTCTACAGACACCAACTTTGCCCGTTGTTTATGCTTAATTATGTCAATTCAAATAAGCTTATAATTTGGATATTTCCTATATATATAACATATACAATCTATTTTATGACTTTTTTTGATCAAAATAAATACTGAATATATTAAAATGCAGAATTAAATCATAGGAAATCAGAAAAACTGGCTTAAAATAAAAATTTTTAAATTCTAAAAAAGTTAATTTAAAATAAACACAAAAAGTATTTTAATTAAGTTGACCGATCATATTTATTTTAATTAAAAAAGCACATCAAAATTTGATTTTTGGTTTTATTAACTTAGAAACTTTTTAATTTATATTTTTTAAATTTATTTATTTTGAAAAACTTTAAATTGAAAAATATCGCATTTATATTTTACGGAACCCCAATTAAATTTCGCGGAACACGGGTTGAGAACCACTGCTCTAAGGCTTAGACATTTTGATTGTTTTTTTATAAGAAATATGTTGTATCTTCTGTGTATTAAATGCACACCCCTAATATGTATACAATATATTGTATAATTTAGCTAAATTCTTACAAATACGAACTAGTATATGGAAACGTGACATTGGTAATGACGGATGCAATAATACAAAACTTGGGGAAAATAAAATTAAGAATAATAATAGAAGTAGCCAAATATGAATGGTCATTTACAAGATTAATGACCGTATCTCAAAAATTTTATTGTGGAGATGAAATATGTTTAAAAGAAAACTGTACAACCTGTCAAATCGATTGTGGTAAATGCGAAAAAGATGCAAACCTAGCAAGCCTAATTTATACAGGCCTAGGATTTTTAGTCATTACAATCATTTCTATAATAATGTATAAACGTTTTAAAGAAAGATTTTACGTTTCCTTTGACAAATTAAAAAAGGACAAAGATGTATTTAACGTCAGAAAGTATTCATTTTACGACAGAAAAGATTCATTTTTTGTAAATAGACACAAAAAACTGGATTCAAAGCATGAAGTAATATTGCCATCAGTAATTTCCGTTAATAATCGAAATCAAATTTCAGAATTGATGCAGCTTAAAACTATTAAACATGAAAATATAGTCGAATGGAATGGTTATTCTCAAAAATGTGGAATCTTTTATTCGGTTCACTATACATATTTTGGAACTTTGACCACATTCATTCAAGATGCAATTTGGCCACTTTATTGGGACTTTAGAATTATAGTTTTACAAAATATTTTGAATGGAATGGAATATTTAGCAAATAAAAAAATTACAAAAATTAATATTAGCTGTCACAATTGTGTTTATAATGAAAATATTATATTTAAATTGACAGATTATTCTATATTTAAATCTTCAGACTCCCATTTCGATGTATATTCGCCTCCTGAACTATTTAATGATACTGATGTAAATGCCTACAATATTAAATCTGAAATTTACCGGTTGGGTATATTGGTTATACAACTCATTTCTAGAAAAATTTTTTTAACGAATCCTCACAAAACGTACATTTCGCCTCAACCACCAATCTTTTATGAGGAACCAACAGACAACTGTCAGTATCCATGTCAATTACTCGATCTAGTTGATAATTGTATCAAGGTAAATATTGTTATTTGTTTATTAATTAACTAGCTTGACTGTTATGTACTTTGTACAAACAGCATCCTAGCTATGCCGAGGGAAGCTTTTTTAAGTCTACCAAAAAAATAGATTCAATAATAAAATTTTAATTAAAAATGCTCTCATTATTATCAATCCTTTAAAGTGGCGGTTCCTAAACTTTAATTTCATATTACGTTTTAATTTAAAATTAATTCATTTTATAAATTTTAAAAATAAAGACAAAACAGTAATTCCTAAAAATTGCCATAAATAGCTTAAATTCAAGAAAAAATAAAATTTTAAATATATCTGTATATTCAGTATCTGCTTTAGATGAGTAAAAAATATCAATTTTGTATCAATAATTAACGGAATCAGAACTTTAAAAACATATTTATGATGAATTTTACCACCATTGCAAAGCATTGTAATAAATACAAAAATGATAATAACAAAGTTGTATTGATTGTTGTAGTTTTAAACTCAAATTTTGTTACATTTTTTGAAAATGAGTATTTGGGAATGAAAAATTGCATAGCAATGAAAAAAAATTTGAAGGAATGAATTATACAGTGGAATCCGCTTATAAGAGACGCATCGGGACCAAGCAATTTGTCCCGTATAACTGGATTCCACTGTATATGTTATATCAATTTTTAGTAACTATTCCATATTACTATAACAATTCTTCATAGAAACGCACAATCATAAAAATATTTATTTGGCTGTAAAATTTTAACGCACTTTTGTATACTGTTATATACTGTCCACTATAAGCGGATTTTTGTGCCTTATATCCTGACGTCTCTTATAACCAGATTCTACTGTATAGATTTTCACCCATATTTCTTTATTGGAAATGTGTAGACGTTCAATGCACATTTTTTTTGAAATTGTAGGATCAATATTTACATTTTTATTTTAATCGAAACATTTGAAAAATATTGATTGATAAATTGATAATTTAAAATTATTTTTCACCGGGAATGAGTAGATTTCTGTTTTTGAAATTTAGTATTTATATCAACTGGAATAAGCTGTATCAGAATAATCTTTTTTTTAATTGTAGGATCGTTAATTATTTCAAATTTTTTGTTTTAATAAAATAGTTTCGACATAAAAAAAATGAATATCAAATTGTCTTTTTGACCGTGAAGGCGTCACTTATTCGGATTGAAAATTTTTGTTTGTGTTAACAGGATATAACTGTACAATCGGTAATTTTTTTAAATTCTAGGGCTGTTTTCATTTTAAAAAAAAATGAGTATTTGTGGTTTTGATCGTGAAAATTATGTTTTTTGATGTTTCCATTTGTATATAAAATTATATTATGTTTATGATTTTAAAAACTATCCTAGAATTTATGTTTTATAAAATTTTAGGATATGTTTCATTAATAAAACAAAGGGTAATTTGGGGTTTTGACCATGAAGGTATTCGTTTATGATGCTGAGATTAACGAAAATGTTAATGATTTTAAAACACGTCCTAGAATGTATGTTTTATTAAATTTTTGGGCTCATTTTTTTTAAAAAAAGGGGAAATTGGGTTTTTTACCATGAAGGACTCAAATTCTGAAACTGAAAAATAAATAAAAACACGTGCTAGGAAAAACTGTACTAGAAATTGGGTTTTTTAAACTCTACGAATGTCAATTTTTTTAATAAATGGTTACACACAGATATTCATTTTTATATAAATAAAAGGAATAAAGGTAAAGAGTAAAAGATAAACTAAACATCAAAATAGTATTATTAATTCAATTTATAGAAAAAGATGCGAGATCGGTGGGATTTGGGAAGTATAAAAAAGTTTTATCCTATTAATCAAAAATTTTTTATTACTCCTCTAAATTTAATTCTATCAAAGGCAGACAGCTATTTGAATACTAAAAAGGGTATTTTAGATGACTATGCAAATAAGTACACTGAAATCGTTAAAAGAGTGGATGTTATAGTTTCTTCCTTTTATCCTTCTTATATTAAATTTAACGATTTGAAAAATTGGAAAGATGATTCAAATAAAATATCTTATAATATCGAGGAATTTAAACTATCAAATCACGAGGGAACGTTAATTACAAAAGTAAACACCTTTTTGGCATTAGATGTGGTCGGCTATACAAGGTATTTTTTAAATTTTAATAAAAATGGTGTAAAATACTTAGTATAATGATCCATAAAAAAGGGTAGTGTGGTTTTAACCGTGAAGGTGTCAATTTTTCAGATTGAAATTTATCTTTCTGTAAAACTGACTTTGAATTTTACTTTTTGAAATTTTTTCACATATTGTCAATAAAATGTTACAGACAGATAGATACATTTTTAACATCATTTACTTTATATAAGTATGGATATTTAGACTTTGCAGTACAATAAATTCCACAAAAACCGTCACATTGCTTAACCATCTTTTTTCAAAATTGGACAGTAAATGTATACAATATAATACATGGAAAGTGTGTACAATAGGAGATGCAATGTATTTAATGGGAGATATTGGATTGGAACCTTGTCCAAAAAAAAGAGCTCTCAACATATGCAAAATTGCATTAGGAGTAATGGATGAATTACAAATATGTCCCAATAAAAATGTTGAACTGAGAATTGGAATAGCCAGTGGTTGTATTATTTCACGTTTATTTGGATTACCTCACATGTACAGAGTCTACGGTAGAACCATTCAAAGAGCCGTTTATATGGAATCTAGTTCAGAAATTAACAAAATTCAAATTGATGAAAATACGTTACGTTTAATTGATGGTTATCTATCAACCTTTCAACACCATGATAAAATTTGGTTAAATTAAACTTTCAAAATAATTTCAAAATTGAAATTAATAATAATTAATAATAATAATATTTCAAAATAAATTTAATCAAATAGAAAAATTATTTAAACAATTTATTATGATTTTAGATAAATTTACATGTTTTATATTCATTTCTAGAACTTGGGATTCAAAATGTAATCTGGGTTTTCATCTTAAAATACACTTTTTGATGTTGCGTTTTATGATTTAAAAAATTAACCCAGACTTATACAAATTCTAGGAATAGATATTTTTTCATTTTAAAAAAAGTGAGTAATTTGAGGTTGTGATAATGAAAATATACTTTTTTTCGGTTGCTTGTTATTTTAAAAACTAATGCATACTTTATATTTTGTAAAATTCTATAAATTAACATTTTTTTCATTTTTAAAAAAAAAGTTATTTCGGTTTGGACCATGAAGATGTATGTTTCTGAATCTGAGCTTTACGAACATGTTAATGACTTTAAAATGCGTCCCATAATATGTTTTTTTAAATGATAGGTTGTTTTATTTGTAAAAACAAAGGAAAAATGGGGTTTTAATCTTGAAGGGCTCAATTTCTGAAAATTAAATTTGCCATAAGACATAACTCTGCAAAAACTGTTATAGAAATATGGTATTTTAAAACTCCTCTTAGTTTCCTTTTACTTTCTTGAATAAAGTGAAACAAATAAATATATAAACAGACATACATGTTTAACCATTTTACTGTACGTACATTGTACAACTAAGTTGTCTGTTATGTATTACGTACAAACAGCACCTAGTCTATTAATAACTATTAATAAATCTTGCTGAGTTCTTTTTTTAGAGACAATTAACAGTCGATAAGGGAGATGTAAAATAAATCTACATGAATTATTGGATTCAGGGGAGATACTTGAAAAGGTTGAGAACCGTTCCAAACGCATTACGTACATTTATATATACATTTTTTTGAATAACTAGATCAATTGGTTTGGTTAACAAATAGTAAACTTAAATAAATAAGCAAACTAAAAAATAAACAAAATACATTTTTATGCAATGAAAAATGTTTATTTTATATATTTATTAAATTAACATGTGCAATACATATACTTATAAATCTGATCGATCATATTCGTCTTCAGAAGGATACTAAAATAAATTATTAACATTAATTAACTGACGTGTAAATATCGTTATACAAAAGTTTAAAATTTATCACTGGTGCACCTTTTCATTAAAAAAGTCGCATAAACATTAAAAAAATCAAATAATCCATAAATCTAAATGGTTAAAGTTGGCTCTGAACCATGGTATCACAAAAAATAAAAAATAAGTACTTGTACGGTACACATTTATTATTAGTGAAATAATCATGTATATATTTTAAAATAAAACCTCTCCATCTTTTCCATCCCAAGGATCAACACTATCGAGCAAATCAAAACCGTTTTCAACCCATTTTTCGGCAGCAATCTTTTTAGTAAGAAGCAGTTGTCTAATTCACACATTAGTTAACATATAACTTGAACCACTTGCAATAAATATCATATCAAAATAAAAATACATTTATCCAATACATCAGGGTGAACGAGGACACTGGGAGAAGATAAAAATTAACTCAAATTAGAAAAACTTAATTAACGCGGTCAACCATCCTGATACAATAAATTAATTAATTAAATATTCGTAAATGTATAGTATAAATTATATCTTATAAAAATTACTTGAAAAATGTTTGCATTCCGGTGGTACTGAAAGACTGTCTCATCAAACTGTATGTAGAGCGTTTAGGGTTTATTACAGCAAGTGCCTATGGAAATAATTAAACACAAAATTTAGTAAATTTACGGGATAACTGAATCCTCCCATATTGAGTGATGTTTCAAAATCGCTGTGTTCTCCTGTAGAAGTCCAGAGCCACCTAAAAAATACTTTATTCTAAAATTTATTAATCTCCTTATAATCAGATTTTAACCATTACTTCCTTAAAGTACTATTCAAAGAAATGGGATTATGGAATCATAGAGTGTAAATCACGAAAGACAAAAACTCAAATAAAACACATATGCAAACTTACCCCCATTGTTTGGTTTTATATGATTCTGCAACGGATTTGACAGTTTTGATGTATTTATTTCTGCATTCGGATTGACAATCAAGTATATCGGGTAAAACGGATATAATGCACAATTGGACTTTGCTGCAATGCTCATTGATGGTTTCTTTTGACAATAATTCATAGACTTCTGGTGGGTCGGCGGTTTCTCCATAAATAGACATCATCTTTTCATAAATGTCATTAGAATCACGTCCTCCCTCATATTCCTGTGAATCTTGTTTAGGTCCAGCAGGGAATATTTTCATAGTGGGATATCCTCGAACCTAAAAAAGTTTTATGGCCATTTAAATTAAATTAAAACATCATATTTCGAGGCTAAGTTTGAATGGACAGTGGAATCAACTTGTCCAACTTTGACTTTTCCCATTAATCGAGTAGCAGCTTCTTTCAAATTTGGTTTTAAAGCTTTACAATGTCCGCACCAAGGAGCAACAAAGGCAACTAACCATAAATCGTCGCTATCCAAAACAGTACTTTGAAAGTTTGATTCTGTAAGTTCAACGACAGCTTCACCGGAATGACTCTCTTCTTGTTTCTTGCCGGATTGAGAGTCCATTTTCTTTTTCAATTCTTCCTTCATTTGGTCAACAATTGCGTCAACACTTCTGGAGCCTAAAATTATAATTTTTACATTTAAATTTCGTCGATATTAAACCATTGTAATCAGAGGGTGATTTTTTGTCGGAACAAAATATCTTTAATGTAGGAAAACCTTTAATACCGTATGGTTTTCCAAGTTCTCCATTTTTTTGCATGTCAACAGCTCCAAATTTAATGATACCCTAAAATAACATATTAACATCTATTGTTAACGAAAAACCTTCAATTTTGAAGCAGCTTCCTTATAGATGGGCGCAAGACTTTTACAATGACCACACCTATAAACTAAATTACATAAAAATAACATGTACAACCAGTCAGCATAAAACTCGACAATCCAACACGCATCATCGTCTAATACTGTACTAAAATCTGTAATTTGTATTACATGATCATCTGCTGTATAGAATCCATAATTTAGGTTCACCAGTAATACAACCAAAAATGCTAAATAAAAAATAAACACGTTTGAGTTTAAAATAAAAAAAAATTACTTATAAACGTTTTCATGTTATTTCAAGAGATTTTTCTGAAATATCAATATTATCTAACAATGTGACACGTAATTTTGTATTTTAACCAATAACAACTCAACTAAATATTTTATTAAGGCTAGATAATTTAAAAACTGACGTGTTTTTTAAATATTGGTGAGGAAATAAATTTAAATTTACAATTTTGGTTAGGTTGTTATCGATATTTTTTATCAATATTTATTTTTAAATTTTTGTCTGTGAATTCAAAGTTGTAATTGCATGTTTAACGGATTGTTTCATAGTGTATATATTATACACTGTTTTTTGGATAGAAAACTCGTTCCAGACATTGAATTTTTATTGAAATAAGCATACACATTAAACAAGTACATGAATTGTTATGTTTCAAAAAATTTAATTTAATCGATATCATACAGTGGTGCAATAGTATAGTACATTTATTGAGTTATTTTTGATCTATACTGTGTTACGAGAATATTTGTTTATAAGTGAGAAACTGTAGACAATATTATGTGTACATTTTTTCTTTTGGTTAATAGTTATTTATAGGTAGTAATAAAATGTAATATGATAAAAATATCAACTTCATTCTTACATTTTATTTCAATAATTACCAGTCTTAGAATTTTATAAAGTCCACATTCCAATTACAGTTTTTCTGGGTGTTAGCAAAACAAATTTCAACCGCCCAAACTCATATCTTACGGGTCAAAAAGCCCAGTTTTCCATGATCTTTTTTGGCCGTGAAGGCGTCACTTATTCAGATTGAAATTTTTTGTGTGTGTTAACAGGATACAACTGTACCACCTGTATTTTTTTAAATTATAGAGCTGTTTTCATTAAAAAAAAAGTAATCTGGGCAAAGGTGGGAACCGATTGATAAAAACCGGTTTTTAAAGCGGTTTTAGCGATTTTCAGTGAATCGTTTCAATCAACCAACCACCGTTCCAATTCAAAAACTGTTTTTTGCGGTTTTCGATTCGGTTTTTATAAATATAAATTTTAAATTAATTAAATTAAATTTTAGCTTTGAAATTGATAAGNCCATATGTCTTTACTGGAAATGTGTAGACGTACAATCCACATTTTTTTTGAAATTGTAGGATCAATATTTACATTTTCAATTTTTGATTTTAATCAAAATATTTGAAAAATATTGGTTGATAATATATTAAAAATTATTTTTCACCGGAAATGCGTAGATTTCTGTGGTTGAAATTTTGTATTTATATCAACTGGAATAAACTCTATCAGAATAATGTTGTTTTTTAATTTTCGGACTGTTAATTAATTCACACTTTTTATGTTTTAATAAAATGTTTCGGAAAAAAAATATATGAATACTAAAATGCTTTTTTGATCGGGAAGGTCGTCACTTATTCGGATTGAAATTTTTTATGTGTGTTAACAGGATACAACTGTACTATTGAAATTTTTTATGTGTGTTAACAGGATACAACTGTACCACCTGTAAATTTTAGAAATTCTAGGGCTGTTTTCAAAAAAAAGGAAAGGTAATATGGGGTTTTGGCTTTGAAGATATAATTTTTTTAGATTTAAATTTATGGTAATGTTTATGATTTTAAAATGCGTATTAGCGTATATATTTTTTTAAATTTTTCAACTCGTTTGATTTTCAAAAAGAGGCACAACTGGGGTTTTTGACCCGTAAGATGTGAAATTAGAAGGTTGAAATTTATCTTAATATACGTCCCGGAAAAAACTGTAATTGAAATGTGGTCTTAAAAAAATTCTAAGATGGGTAGTTATTTAAATAAAGTTGAACACACACACAAACCAAAATCGCGTAGCCTTTGATATAAATTAGGATTATTATAATAGGTAACTATAACTAGTTAATGAATTATGTAATAAATATATAACTAAAATAAAATAAAATACGATCTTTTGATTTACGATCTTTTGAATGGACACGAATAGTTTTATACTTTAACTAGGTTGACTGTAATGTACNGAATATTTGTTTATAAGTGAGAAACTGTAGACAATATTATGTGTACATTTTTTCTTTTGGTTAATAGTTATTTATAGGTAGTAATAAAATGTAATATGATAAAAATATCAACTTCATTCTTACATTTTATTTCAATAATTACCAGTCTTAGAATTTTATAAAGTCCACATTCCAATTACAGTTTTTCTGGGTGTTAGCAAAACAAATTTCAACCGCCCAAACTCATATCTTACGGGTCAAAAAGCCCAGTTTTCCATGATCTTTTTTGGCCGTGAAGGCGTCACTTATTCAGATTGAAATTTTTTGTGTGTGTTAACAGGATACAACTGTACCACCTGTATTTTTTTAAATTATAGAGCTGTTTTCATTAAAAAAAAAGTAATCTGGGCAAAGGTGGGAACCGATTGATAAAAACCGGTTTTTAAAGCGGTTTTAGCGATTTTCAGTGAATCGTTTCAATCAACCAACCACCGTTCCAATTCAAAAACTGTTTTTTGCGGTTTTCGATTCGGTTTTTATAAATATAAATTTTAAATTAATTAAATTAAATTTTAGCTTTGAAATTGATAAGATTAAGAAAATACGATACTGTAGAATGAAAGCTCCAAATTTTCTAGATAGCTGTAATATTAAAATCTCAACACTACACCACAACAATGCTAGGGCTCATTTAAAATCTAGTTTACATAATGAACAATTTGAGAAAGACCTTATGGAATATATTAAAATAAAGATATTGAGTATTGTCACTTTAGAATGTAAAGTTTAGATCAATCTTTCAAAAAAATTAAAATGTTCCCTCCTATGTGTGAGCAGTCAAATTTAAAATCCAAAAGTATTATTACCATTTCTGAACATGATGTTATACAGTCTCTTATATTAATTTTTGTTATTAGTGCCTGTCCATTTGCATTGTATGAAAACAAAGGATTTTGAAAATTTATCAAACCATATTAAACTTGGTTAAATATGGTTTGAATATTATCATAAATTTAAATTTAAAAAAATGTATCTTTAGGGCCAAAACCCCAAATTACCCTTTTTTTAATGAAAACAGCCCTAGAATTTAAAAATTTTTACAGGTGGTACAGTTGTATCCTGTTAACACACACAAAATTTAAATCTGAATAAGTGACGACTTCACGGTCAAAAAAGCATTTTAGTATTCATATATTTTTTTCCAAAATATTTTATTAAAACATTAAATGTGAAAAAATAAACGGTTCAAAAATTAAAAAAGAAGATTATTCTGATAGAACTTAATCCAGTTGATATAAATACAAAATTTCAAACCCAGAAGTCTACACATTTCCGGTGAAAAAATAATTTTTAATATATTATCGACCAATATTTTTCAAATATTTCAATTAAAGTAAAAATTTAAAATTTTAAAACTTTTATCCAAATTTCATTTTCCGAAATTGAGTCCTTCAAGGTCAATTCCTATTCTTAAAAATTAATAGACGTTTCAATAAATGATTTTTGTCTACCGTTGTAAACTGTTTCATCAACCGGGAAAACTACCGCACAGTTCTCTCGGTTTTGTCAACGGGTTTTCACCTCTGATCTGGGGTTGTAGTGAAAATGCACTTTTTTGAGGTTGCCATTTATAATAATGCTGGTAATTTGTGGTTTTGACTATGAAGGTATGCGTTTCTGAGGCTGGGATTTACGACAATGTTCATGGTTTTAAAACGTGTCCAAGAATATATATTTTATTAAATTTTTGGGTAGATTTATTTTTAAACAATAGAAAAAGTTGGGGGTTTGACAGGTTTTTCTAAGTCAGTTTTACCTTGCACAGCTAGTACGATTTTTAGAATCAAATTTAGGTCAATTTTATTCACATTAATTTAATATCTCATAAATACAGAATTTAATACAGTATTCTCTCTATAACTCGCCATTCATGCGATTTAGAAAAAGTTGGCGAGATAGTGAATTTAAAAATATAAAAACAACTGATACAACCTTTAAATTAAAGGATCAATTACAATGAAATGTAAATTGTAATAGAAATTGTAAAATTTAATACAAAATAATTAAAATCAATTTTATCAAGAAACCCATTTTTACAACTGAAATTAATTTAATATTTTCTAAAAATATCTAAATTAAAAAATGAGTTAACTAAATAATAAATCAGTACATAGAATAGAATATAAATAAATTTTTTTAATGTTAGATAAAGTTAAACGGATTTGATCTTGCATAACGACATCACAGAACATAAATTTTCGATTCCCTAAATTTAATAAAATTAAAAAATAATTTATTAAAAAGTTACCTTTTTCATTTTAAATTGAGACTCGATATAATTAAACCATGATGTGTGAAGTAGTTTGCACTAAATTTTTTGATTACAATTGAAATAATACAGTCGACATTCTAAAAGTTATCATCCAAAAATTCTAACTTTTTTATTAAAATTTCAGTAATTAATTTCATTTTAATGTACCTGGTAGGTAATGCACACTGATAATTATTCAGAAAACGTTCATTTTTGATAGTTTTGACTGTTCCAAATTCACGTTCTACTCTGAACGTCAGTTATCAACGGTTCGAAAACTTACTCTATAAGAGGATGACAATGAGCACGACCCAGCGAATGGATATATCAATTATAATCACAATAATTAATACTTTTTTTAATTTTATGTAAAAATAGCCTTAGATATTCTCATAATTATGAGAATATAATCGAATTAAGTCATACTAATCTAATAATAAGTATTAATTTTTTACTTTTCAATGATGTGAATATTTATTTGCATATGTGGGTACCAAAAATTGCCAATTAAACAGATTTGATTCATGATTCGCTTGTCAATAAATTATTTAAGGTTGAATATGAACAGGTCATAATTGTATGTTATTTTCAGTCCTGTGAATAATTTATAATTTGAAATTACTTCAATTTTACTCAATGTTCGATTTATAAATTTGTTTAATCTCGCGCCCGCAGTGCTCTTTTCCATCCATTCTTATTCAAGGTGTAAAAATATAAACTGAATGAATAATGGAGGTTTCTTAATATTTACTGTTATTTTTCATTTGATTAAATTCACATTTGCGAAGCAATATTTAAAAAATACTATATGACAAAAATTTACATTGTCTCTATGAATTATTGATTTAATCGGAACATTCTCGCTTAGGAGTATCTTCCAAAACGGCAAAGTATACGATTTTTTCCTCACATGTTTGTGAACTTTCTAACAGAACAAGTTACGGTACATAAATGATAAATTGTGTATATATAAAGCAACAATTTTTATGAAAATGAATATATTGTGAAATATACTTGCAAAATACTGATTTATATTACTTTATATTACCTCATTATCGATAAAATCCAAATGTTTGCATACCAGTTTATTCACTTTATCAACAACTTCATCCTATTATACGGTTTACATATTAAATTGATAAATGTTTACTTCTATGCCTTGAATTAGTGCTGTAACTGTTTTTACAATCATTATACAAATTGAACATTTTAGTTTAGATTCATATCTCTAATAATTCCAGTAAATAATACATTTTATTACGTTATAATTGTATTAATAATAATGTTAATAAATTTTATATATTAATATGTAGCTATTACTCTATGCAGAATTTAAATTTTGTGTGTCACGTTTCAAAAAATGTGATAAAAATCAAATATGTTCCGTATCATGAGTCTGGATTCGAAACTAGGATACTACAACCAAAATAATGTATACAAATGTTTTTAGTTAATCGCAAAAACCGAGAATTAAATTTTTAGTAATGCGCTCATTATTTTGTAAAATAGTAAGAGTTTTTGAATGACCATTTTCATTCTTTTGATTTCTGACATCTCAACTACTTATATAAAGTAAAATAGTTAAAACTGTATGTCTGTTCATATACTTGTCTGTTTGGTCGAGTTTATATAAGAAAGTAAGAGGAATCGAGTTTTAAAAGTACCATATTTCGATAACCGTTTTTCGAAAGCATTATTTCATCGCAAATTTCATTTTTAGAAATTGAGTCCTTCAAGGTCAAAAACCCCAATTGTCCTTTTTTAAAATCATTTTTCTTTGGTAATGCGTAAATTTCTAAAGTTGAAATTTTGTATTTATATCAACTAGAATAAGCTGTATCACATTATTCTTTTTTTTAATTGTAGGATCATTAATTATTTCAAATTGTTTGTTTTAATAAAATAGTTTCAAAATAAAAAAAATATATACTAAAGTACTGTTTTGACCGTGAAGGCGTGACTTTCTAACATTTACATTTTTTGTGTGTGTTAAGTGGATATAACTGTATCAGCTATAATTTATTTAAAATTCTAGGGTTGATTTCTTTTTTTAAAAAAAGGGTAATATGTGGTTTTGATCGTGGACATAAACTTTTTTGAGGTTTCCATTTATGATAATGCTCATGAACTTAAAAAATATCCCAAAATTTATTTTGTATACAATTCTAGGCCTTTTTTAATTTTTACAAAAAAAAATAATTTGGGGTTTTGGCCTTTAAGACATAAATTTTTGATATTGAAAATTATGATCATGTTGATAATTTTAAAATCTTGATTAGATGGTTATTTTTTATAATTTTATTAAAGTTTTTAATTTAAAAAAAAGACAATTGGGGTTTTTGATCTTGAAGGACTCAATTTATGGGATTGAAATGTCTCTTACTTTCACCGACTGAAAAAAGTGTAATAGAAATGGGAATTATTCAAGTTCTAAGATCTTAGTTATTGGAATAAACGATAACAGACAGACAGACAAACAAAGAGTTTCATACAAGCTAGGATATCAAATAAATTAACATTTCACAAGTAAATTTAAATATTTTTAAAATTACATCCAAGAGTTCATCATCTTCACCTAAAAATTAATTTTAGTCATATAATGTAATGTAGAGTTTTCATAATTTCCATTTTTAAAACTCTTTCAACGTGCCCTTCATCAAAAATATTCCTATGGCCGCAATATTAATAATGTATAATATAATAACAATAATGTTAACCAATTAATAAGTGCACAAAAATTATAATTATAATTAAGTAAGGTAAAATCAAATGAAAAATATATATGAAGGATACGCAGTATAAATCTCAATTTTCACGTTCAAAATAAAACCATCAATTTATAGACACTGGCATTGTATAATATTAACTGTATTGTTAAACCTTTAACGTTGAGAAGAGTTAGCAAAAAAGCTACAAATAGAAAGCAGTTCATTTTAATAATTTAATTTTATTAAATTTATAAAATAATATTTACTTAACCATAAAAGATACACTTTATTTTCCATTTCTGTTTACACATGCACCAGCATTTGCAAGTATTCCAGGGTTTTTACTTTTTACCATTTAAAGGTAAATCAAAATATATTTATGTATTTATCTTTATCTTTCGTTTACTATCAAAACCATTAGTTTAATCCAAAATGTATTGAATATTTATTATTATAATATATTAGTTAGAACTTTAACACTTTTAATAATGGCGGACATTTCAATATTACAAAAATTTAATAAAAAAACGTAATAAATTGCTTGTAAATTAGAAGTTGTAATTAATCAAAATTTTTTCAGAATGATTTCGCGGACCAACATTTGGGAAACGCTGATTTATTAATAAAATTAAATGTCTGAGTGTGTTACCATATATTTAAAAAATTAACATTTATAAAACATAAAAAACCCTACATTCTAAGACAGTTTTTCTCAATAATGTTGATATTTGTTTCATTTCCGAATTTGTCCCTATATTTTTAAATACCATTTGCGTAAAAATTTAATAAAACATAAATTCTGGGACGAGGTTTAAAATAATTAAAATTATCGTAAGTCTCAGCGTCAGAAACGCTCATATTCATGGTCAATATCTTAAATTACCCTTCGGTTTATAAATGAAACATGCACTTAAAATTATATAACACTAGTTTAACTGTTATGTACTACGTACAAACAGCACCTAGCTCTGCCGACGGCACATATTTATTATACCAAAAAAATAAATTCATGTTGAAAATCTAAATTAAAAATCCTACTATTCACTATTATCAAACCATTAAAATAGTGGTTCCCAAATTTGTTTCAGGTGGAACTATCATATCACATTACTTTTTTTTAAAGTGAAATATTCCATCTTAATTTTTTGTTTGTTAACATTTGCGTAAAGAATTTATAAACAATTGTTATCCCATTTTTTTAATTTATTAGACAGAATGTGTGTATAATATTACAAATAAAGTAAAAACAGTCCACTTCTAAAAATTGTCATAAATTCCAGAAAAAATAGAATTATAAAAACCTATTTTGTCATTTTCAATGTAATGACATATATTCAGTACCA
>LWCA01001191.1:0-11220 GCA_001642005.1 Intoshia linei | reverse complement strand
AAAAGATTATTCTGATAGAGCTTATTCCAGTTAATATAAATACAAAATTTCAACACCAGAAAACTACGTATTCCCGGTCAAAAATAATTTAAGGTTTAACATTAAAGGTTTAAGTTGTCCTTGTATCAACCAGTATTTTTCAAATATTTCGATTAACATAAAAATTGAAAATGTATATATTGAGCCTACAATTTTAAAAAAAATAAGCATTGAACGTCTACACATTTCCAATAAAAAATTATGAGTAAAAATATATATAATTCATTGCTACGCAATTTTTAAATTTCAAATTCTTATTTTCAAAACATTTTGTATAAAATTTAAATAAAAACTACAACGAAACTTAAAGTAATACAACCTTGTTATTATCATTTTTATATTTATTACAATCCTTTGCAATATTGGTAAAATTCGCCTGAAATATGTTTATAAAGTGAAGATTCCGTTAATTATTGATACATAATAGATATTTTTAAGTATTCATTAAATTGGTACAGAATATATATCATCACATTGAAAATAACAAAATAGATTTTATAATTTTATTTTTTCTGGAATTTATGCTATTTATGAATATTTTTATGATTAAATGTTTTTACTTTATTTTTAATAAAAAAAGATGCTAGCTCTGACGAGTTGAACGTTTCCAGGTATATATTTTACACGTTATTCATGGTAATTATAGCAATTAATTAAAATTTAATTCTTATTTACATACACTTATAATTTATAATTAAATAAATGAACGTTGCAAATTTTTAGAAAATTGTGACAAAGATTCTAACCTGGAACAGAGTTGCTAGATTGTGCGTTTCCAACGCCATTAAAATTAATTGGTTCCGTAATTTATTTATGAATAAATTTTATGAATTGAAATTCAAGGGCTATAATAATTTACCATCAGTCGACAGACACCCACAAACGTGAATTTTATTCAAGTAAGAATTACCTGCAATGAAATAAATACTCCGATAACCACAAACCCAAATGTTCCCTGAGAAAGTAAAATATCCACAATTTTATTGTAACACCGTCTGTCGACATAGTGTAGTCATATATTTCGTTTTCTACATATTGCTAATAACAAAAATTTAAAATTCCTCATCGTTAAAAACTCAAGGATCTTAAGGGAAAATATGAGAAATGCACTAGCAAATTATAAATCAATTATTTAATTAATAAAGACGAAAATTATTATTTGTCATCATAGATAAGTAATTTTTGCTTTAGATTTATCTTAATATAAACTAAAATTGATAGGACGTATTTTATCTGACCACTTTAATTAATGCGCACTGTGCAGTTTAAGTGTCAGTAGTCTCCTGGCAGGAGATTATGGTATCATAGAAATGGATAATATATATGTAGTATTTTCCAGGATTTTAGGTAAATTTGTCTCAATTTTCATAATATAAAAATTATATATTATAAAATTTTTTTACTAAACTGTATATCGGGAATTTTCAGATTATTATTTTTTACCAAACCTTAAATACAAGGGTTTTTAAGATTTAATTAACCAAATCCTTGAGGGGTAATTGTCAGAACAGTCAGAACAGCTTAAAGTGAACAGTTTTTAAGATTTATTTAACCAAATTCTGGAAGTGGAGTGTTTGTAAGATTTTTTTAATCAAACTTTATAGGGGAATGTTCAGATTATTTCTATTACCAAACCTTAAATCGGATGGTTTTTGAAGATTTTTTTTACCAAACCCTTGGAGGGTAATTTTCAGATTTTTTTTAACCAAAACTTTAAAGGAATTTTTAGATTATTTTGTTTTTATTTTTTTTAAATTTCTCTTCAATGTTTGATTAAAAAAATCTTAAAAAACTTTGTTTTTTAAGGTTTTGTAAAAGAACTAATCTGAAAATACCTTTCAAAGGTTTGGTTAAAAAAAATCTTCAAAACCCCCTATTTAAAGTTTGGTAAAAGAAATAATCTGAAAATTCCCGATATACAGTTTGGTAAGAAAATTTTATAATATATAATTTTTATACTATGAAAATTCAGACTTATTTACCGTTTCTCTTTCCAGGGAATTAATAATAATAATTAGATAATTTCCATCTAATTATAATAATGTAATAATTTTACATTTGACTAATACAATGATATATCGTGTATCCTTTCATAAAAGGCTAATTAAATTTAATGCATTTGGAGTGTATATATAAATATTAAATCACTTATCACTTGTATAACGATGGGTTTCCATATACCTATGTCTCACTTTTATTTTCGGGTAACTGAACTACCATGAAGCAACCCGCAATGCAAGAACGAATAAATTTACGAACAGGATCTACTTCCACGATGAATATTTAAAACTAGTTTTAAATATCTTGTACTCCTACCCAAAGTTGGTTCGATACGCATGTCTTCTGACAAAATGTTTAAATAATAAGATTAGTGTGAATAATTTAATTAAAATAAAATTTACATATCTAATTTTTGGGTAAAGTATTAGTATTATTTTCGACATGCGATACAGCCTGCTATAACCACAATAATAACCTAAAACAATTAAAAAACACATTATGTAGTTATATTACCTGAAGTGAAATAAAAACACCAATTACTACAAGGCCAATTGTTCCATAAGACATTATACTTTCAACGACTTTTTTGTAACACCCCTAATAATATTATCAAATGTATAAAATTACATTATATTAAATTAATTGTTAAAATATTTATAAATGTATTACAGTATCAGCAAAAGAGGTTACATTCGTAATTGAGCTATGAGAACAATACGGCTTTTTAGTAACATTTCGACAACAAATCTGGGGGAAATAGGAAGTCTCATTGTTTGGTTGAAATGCAACATAATGTTTTGATATCATAAAGTCCATATGATTATTCACTCCGCAACATTCCAACTAATTAAATAATAATTATTACTTCAATTATAATTGAAGTATATTTGGATTTCTATTTCTAGATAACATTTATTTATCAAAAATTGATTTTTTTTAAATTATCCAGTTAAGTGCCTGTCCATTAAACCAGTATAAAAAAATTATTAAATTATGTATATAGTATTTGATGATGAAGAAAGTCAATGTAACTTGAATCAAATTCAAATAGTATTTTCTGTGTAATTAAAAAACTCAATAGACCAATATAATTTTATTTTGGCTTAAACTTTACTCATGGGAAAACTTTAAAAAGTTGATGTACCATTTCATTTACAATTTTTATGTTTATGTATTTCAATAATTTATATATAAATTATCAAGTACACAGTGTGTACTATACACATATTCAAATAAAGCGTAAGATTATATTTACATGCAAAAATTACATTAGACATGATTGCATTCCACATAATTGTTGGAAAAGATGTTGTAGAATTGAATGATGTATAATAGTTCACAATTGTTGACACTCCAGCTTCTTTGAAAATTTCAGTGAACTAAAATAAAAAGTATAAATAATACACCCTTACCTATCGATTATACCGTGTATGTTTCATAGAATGAGTATATGTGAGAACTGTGTATACGTTCAATACACATTTATTTTGTAGGAGGATTATTTTACTTTTTCATTTTTAATTTTAATCTATCAGAATAATTTTTTTTTTAATTATACGACCGTTAATTATTTAAAATTTTTTTTTTTAATAAAATAGTTTCGAAATAAAAAAGAAAAGAATATTAAAGTACTTTTTTGACCGTGAAGGCGTCGCTTATTCAAATTGAAATTTTTTGTGTGTCTTAACAAGATACAAATGTAACATCTGTAATTTTTTTCACCTAGAGCTGTTTTCATTTTAAAAAAAAATGGTAATGTGGGTTTTGATCATGAAAATTATTTTTTTTGAGGTTTCCATTTATGATAATGTTTATGATTTTAAAAACTATCCCACATTTATGTTTAAAAAAATTTTAGGACATGTTTCATTTTTAAATAAATGGTAATTTGTGGTTTTGACCATAAAAGTATGCGTTTTTGAGGCTGAGATTAACTACAATGTTCATGATTTTAAAACGGGTTCCAGATAGTATGTTTTTTTAAATTTTTGGACTGATTTTTTTAAACAAAAATGAAAATTGGGTTTTTTAAATCCTGCGACTCAATTTTTACAATAAATGGTTACACACAGACATTCATTTTTATATAAGTAAAGTAAAGATGTAATTACGTATTTCAAACTGAAATGAATTAAAATGGAATCTCAACTACACACTTTTAATACTTAGATATAAAACTTAAAAATTATAATTAAAATTCAATATAAAATTAAAATTCATTACTAAAAATCGATATCACAAAATGAAATCAATATTTTTGTGTATAAATGAAAAAGTTTACAAACATACTTGTAATTTGATATAATAAGGTATGATTATAGTTGGGTTGAATCATGTTTACAATTTAAACATTAAAATTGTAAATATAACACTTGTCAACTTGAAAAATATATAATGTCTTTTTTAACGTTTTTATTAGACGAATAAACATTTAGCAAGTATATTGTACAATTTACATGTAAAATTGACTAATTAAGTCAACATAAAATGAATAATTACCGTTCCCTGGTAAACAACAATAATTATAATGATTTGTGCAACGACTAACATAGAAACTATAAACATGTACTAAAAAATATTAAGATTATTAAAAATGAATAATTTACAATTCCGAGGAAAATTTTGTTTCTGCAACACACTCCACAGCACCCAAAAATTCCAGTTAATAATAAAAAGCCACCAATAACCTATAAAATAATTATGATTACATTTGAAACATATACAATTAAAGGAATTGAGATGGGACTACTAATTTTCGCTATATCAAGTCCGACTGCATTGTTTCCATTGAAATAAATATCTCTAGCTTCCTGAGATAATATAGAAAGTGGTATAACTGCCAAGACCACTGATAATGAACCAGCTTTAAGAATTACTCCAAAAACAAAAACGGCTAATCCAATCAACTAGTTTGAAATTAAAATTTCAAACAAAATTTCGCAATATTACCGATATAATTAAATTGATTATGACGATAGTAAATTTAGCAATTCCTAAAAATATTCCAGATCCCTTCGCCATTTTTGTAAACTGACACTGAATAAATAATAATAATCGGATCGTCAATCAAGCAATATTTTAATAAATTTAACTCTAGCGTTTAAATAAATTGTACTCAAATATTGTATGGATTAATTAATAAAACTAGGCCATACTTACATACATACTGCATTACTTACAATAAGATTCTACACTATATTTTAAAATTTTTATCAACACTTTTGATCAAATCACGATTGGTGACTGATTGCTTTAAACGTAAATATTTATTCATACCTGCAGTGCAGTGCATAATTTAATTAGTCTAGCGTCACTTTAAAATAAAATTTATTCACAATCATTTAAAACTAAATTGAAGAAAAAATTGTTTAGAATTTTCATTCCATTTTGTCCAGAAGCAATCTCTATCAATTTCTCGACTTGGAATTTTGAAAGCTATAGTTTCGTATGGTTCTGCAGCAAACAATAAATATTGCCACTAAAATATATTGATCAAGTTAAATATACGACTACTTTCATTATTATTCATTAAAATAACCATGATTAAAATTTTAGTTAATTTATTTATGAAATTTATATATGAATTAAAATTAAAAGTAATGATTGGTGGTGGAATTCTTAACGACTACAATCAGATACTGTCAATAGATTATGATTAAATATTAGTATAATCCGCGTATATAGTAAAAGTCCTAGTTAACAGAATTAATTAGTGATTAACAATATTTAATGTATAACTAAACATTTATTCAAATAATTAAATCAGATATGGTTATATTTTAAATATTTGCATGTTCAATCCATGCTAGAGGGAAGGGGTATAATGATAATATTGAATTAAAGTTATCTCAAAAATAGAATTTTGAAGTCAAATATCCGTATCTACTACATACCTTTCATTGAATGGAAAAATCGGTTCATTAATTACATTTGTGTATTTTTCATTGAATATAATTTCAAAAATCTAATCATATATTACAAGATAACTCAAGATTTTAGAGAAATGAAATAATTATAGTCAAAAATAGTTTTATTGATCAAATATAACTTGAAACTTGTCATTTATTTATTTTGTAATTAATTAGTTAATTATTTATTCTGATAAATCTTATTAAGCATCAAAAATGTAGGTCAATTTTTTTGGACCCGTAAAATTACTATTTATATTTATAACTTGTATTGCTTCATTTTTACAACTAGATCAAGCTTTTTGACCTGACGAGATAGGTAGATTGTTTAATTATAACTTTTTCATCGCTCAGACTGGGTAAGATTGATTCCAACCATAAATTATCAATTTTTCTAACTCCTGTACAATTTAATTGGTTACACAAGGGTTCCCACACTTTTTTCTAGGTGGCCGGTAATAAATTATATAATTTATCCAGGGACCATTAAATAAAGTGGCCAAAAAAATATGTACTATCACTTTTAGTTTATTTGGAATAAATTTTAAGCAGAAAATTTTTGTTCGTCATAACATAGATAAGTAGTTTTGGCTTTACATTTAACACCAAATAAATTAAAATTGATAGTACGTATTTTTTCTGTCCACTTTACATTAAAGAGAAATTACTAGGCAATATTAACAAAAATTAAATGAAAAACGTAATAAATTGACTTCTAATTATCACTAATTCTATCTAACCGTCAAATACTTAATTTATATAAAATTGAAGTTCTGTTTGTCTATGTGTTACCGTATATTAAACTAATTAGCAGACGTAGAATTTAAAAAACTCAATATCAACTATATATTTTCGCAGAGGATGTTGATATTTATTTTTCAGTTTACGAAATTGAGTCCTTCAGGGTCAAAAACACAATTTACCCTTTTGTTTAAAAATAAAATCAGCCCAAAAATTTAATTTAAATTTAAACATAAATTCTGGGACGCGTTTTAAAATCATTAACATTGTCGTAAATCTAAGCCTCAGAAACGTAAACCTCCATGGTCAAAACCTCAAATTAGCCATTGTTTTAAAATGAAACATGTCCTAGAAGTTTATATAACATAAATTCTAGGATAGTTTTTAAAATCATAACTATTATCATAAATCGCAACCTCAAAAAAGTCAATTTTCACGATCGAAATACCAGATTATTTTTTTTAAGAAATGAAAACAGCCCTATAATTTTAAAAAGTAGTGCAGATGATAGTTATATCTAGTTAACACACACAAAAACTTTCAATCTGACAAAGTGACGCATTAATTAAAAAAAGTACTTTAGTATTAATTTTTTTTATTTCGAAATTATTTTATTAACAAAAAAAAATTTTAAAGAATTAACATTCCCACAACTAAAAAAAGAAGAAAATTATTCTGATACAGCTTATTCCAGTCGATAAAAATACAAAATTTACGTTTTTATCAGGTAAATCCACATGTTGTTCATATGATGACATGTATCGGTGTTTTGGTACAACACCTTCTACAATTTCAGGGTAATCAATCATAAATAATAGGCTTTGTTGTCCGTTTTCTGTGTGTCTTTGTTTGGTAACTGAGAAAAATAATTAAATGAATAGTGAAAATTTAAAGAAATTACCTTTATAACCGGGTCGACCAATTTTGACAAATTTTTTGATACTAACCCTTGGTTTTTCCAGTGCAGGTAAATATGGCGAATCTAATGCTTCTTTAGCTACTCTTCGAGCTCTATAGATAATTTTAAAATATAAAAACATTGATTACAGATTAGATTGATGCTTTTTCCCTTGAGTATGAGCCAAATAAGAACCCTTAATTTAAAAAACATTACAATAAAAATAAAAAATTATGTATACCTCATTATTGTGCAAGGTGAGACATAATTTACATTCGTATGATCCCAAATGATTTTTCATAAAATAAGGATCCTAAATATTACAATAATTATAAAAAATTCATTAAAATTATCAAATTTGATAAAAATAAAATCACTTTAGATATATCAATCGTTTCAAGGGCTAAAAGCCTTAATCGCTCACGTCTGTCGCGGTTTGTTTCGCTAGCTGACGCTACTCCTCCTGTCCCAGTTTTACCACCAGCTCGATGTTGGAAATCCATTTTTAAATATAATTAATATAAATAAATTTATATTTATTTTGTTACGTTAGTTTTGTTGTTTTTAACAAATTTAATTGCAGTTTAAACTTTATTTAAATAGTATTTTTAAGAAGTAAAAATTTACTTTACTTTACATTTATTATTTTACTAATTGTTGATAAACACTCCTTTTCAATATCAATGGTATGAAACTGGTAAAACTCTACTCTTTTAAAGAGTTTGCACATTTCATAACAGTCATTTACCTAGAAACAATGTTCTGTGTACAATAGCTTTTAACAAATTCATCAAATCAAAGTGAAACATTGCTGTTACATAGTGAAGTTAGAATTCAGTTCCAACTTTAATATTAATAAACTTATTGGAGCACATGTATTTGCATTTCTATTTTGATAATGTTAGATTCGGGCTTTAAATCTACAAGATTCTTCGAACTTCAGATTTAATAACCTTATCTTTCATTGATACTATTACAATTGCCTTGTCAGAAATTTGATGAGATTTCAATTTTATAATAATAAATTATCACTGAAAATTAAAAAAAAATGTTACTCAGTCCTCCAATTGAAACCAGAGCGGATTTATTTACCTTTATGAGAAAATAAATAACACTTTAGCAAGTTTCTCAATGTTCATTGAACATACTATGTAGATTTCAATGAAAAGATAGTTAACTTTGTTTACTCACGTATCTATTTCTTGTATCATTATTATTTGTAAATTTCATTTTTAAGGTGTAGGTTAAGTAAACTTCAAGTGTATTTTGAAATACAGTGCGACCTGTCAATAGGGAACATACCAAGATAAGCCATAAAATACATTTAATTATTTATTTTAATATTTTATAAATGCTTATTAGATGATTAAAATGATATTTGCACATCATTTCTATATTTTGAAATTTTAATTTTAGTATCGATAGGTAACAGTGAACAAAGAATTTCAACTTTTTTTAATTTTTCTATATATTTTCGCTCTTTCATTAGTGAACTTGAATAATTTAAATACAAGTAGAAAAAGACTTTCAGAGAAAAAAAGGAAATCTTAGAGTTCATTGATACTCATAGGTATTGCAGCCAGAGAGATTTAGCTAATCGTTTTAAAATCTTTGTTGGTACCATAAATAGAATTTTGCTTAATTAAGGTCTCAAAGCTGCAAATAAACTAATTTTGATCAACTTTAAATAATACTTTGTTCCTTATCATCGAATAGTGAACAGTCCCAAAGCATGGTTTTACATTGTTCCCTATATACAGTTCACTGTGAACTTCCCACTATAATTAACTTTTTGAAATTTTGAAATAATTGAATAAAAATATTTTTATTAGTACTGTACATCATTTAACAATTGCATAGGTAATTTGGTTTGGTAATTAATTTCTTAGAAAATCAAAGATGGTTCGAAATATTATATTTGATAACTGGCCATTCAATATCCGATACATCACAGTGCGCAATTAATGAATTGAACATATTAATTTGGTTTGTAGTACGAAAAATGTTATCGCTGTTTCTAACCATCTTGTGTGATTGGAAAATGTTGGGTGACAGCACAATGGAATAATTCAATTTATTCATTTTTGTTTTAGCCATTATATCTTGTAAGCACATTTTCTAATTAAAAAAATTTAAAAAAATATGAGTTTTATAATAACTACACTGTAATGACTACAGTCTAAAAGCCCTGAACTAGGTTTTTAAAATTAATGTAAACTTCAAATGGGATCAATTTTAGAATTTTATTAATATTCATTTAGTTTTATAATATTCACGAGAAATCCCTCGTTCTAAATTTCTATTAATTTAAAAAATCAACCCCTCAGGTCCGTCCGATCGAATATTACACTTTGTAAATATATACCTTTATAAATTTCACGAGAAATCTTAAAACGTAGGAATATAATGGATTCATTTCTTCTGTAATTTTATTAATTTTGGCAATAATGCAAGTATCGGATCTAATAATCACAGAAGAATCATCATAAAACATGTCGTATAATTCTGAAGAAATTAAAGCTTTAGGTAGTATTTTCAACCAATTTTTAAATAAAGCAGCTACATCAATTGCCGAAAATTTTTCCATACTATTTGGAATTTCGTAATTTTCAAATGCATATCGTAAATTACTGGAGAGTACATTTATTGCTGATGATATTCTATAAATTAAATTATCAATATTACATCATAAGATAAATTTCATAGAAAATTACATCAATCATTGATGATCAATGAGACTATTTTGAAACATTTAAGAAATAAAATTTATAAAATGATGGAAATTTTTATCACTGAAATTGCCAACCACTGTTTCGTTTAAGGCAGGGCTCGGTAACCTTTTGCATCTCGTTGGCCACCTTTTTATATCAAAAAATTGCACGGGCTTCGTTTTTGAAAATTTATACATGATATATTTTAATTAAAGAAAAACGGTTGAAAATTATTACAATGAACCAATTTTAGTAGAAAATGTTTAAAACGGTGTTTAACCATTTCACTGTCTGTGTATTCTATAGTATAGAGCTAGCCAACTACAGTCTCATTTTATAAAATTTGCTCATTGAGGAACACGAGAAAACTCATTTTCAATTTAAACAACGCATGATATTTCAATACAAATTTGTAACAAGATCATTTTATATTTAAGTGCATTTAATACTATGACACTTTCATGAGAAACAAGCTTATTATTTTTAATCTCACGCTGCTCATTGAAAATATTAATAATTCTAAATCAACAATGTCAAGTTTATTTATTTATATTTATTTATTTTAGCAAATTTTTCATATTTTTAATTTTTAAATGGAGTCTTTTTTTTTATCAAACACAATGCAAAGCATTATTGCTTAATATGTGAAAAACAATTTTCATTGAACAAATATAATGCAAAAAAGCATTTCTTAACGAAGCAATAAGGATGTTGTTTCGAAAAATGAGATATCTCAAAGAAATGCTTATAATGAAATGTCCGAGAAGTTTAATAATGTGTTAGTTGAGATAAAATTGCATATAAAATAGCAATGACTTTAGCCAAGCACTGTAAGCCTTTCCAGGATTCTCTGATTATTAAGGAATGTCTAGAACATATCTCAAATCTAAAAATGCCCGAATCCACTAAAAAAATTTTATTG
>LWCA01001312.1:0-10053 GCA_001642005.1 Intoshia linei | reverse complement strand
ACATATTTCATGATTATAAACGACAAGCATATGTCTGAATACCTGATGCTATATAATATATGATTTTGAACGTATTTTATGATTATAAACGACAAGCATGTCTGATTACTTAATGCTATATTTCTTATGTTTTTAATGATTTGATTTAGGATTCTGTTCTGGTTCATGGAGTGGCCTTTAAAAAAACATTTTCATATGCAGGTTTTGAAATGCAGTCAAAAAAATACGAAAACCCCAAGATAGCTTTATTGAACATTGAATTGGAATTAAAGTCTGAACGTGCTAATGCAGAAGTTCGAGTTGACAATACAAAAGTAATAAACTATGATAATTTATTAATAATTTTTTTTAATTATAGGATTATCAAGCAATAGTAGACGCGGAGTGGAAAATTTTGTATGATAAAATGGAAATATGTCACAAAGCTGGAGTTAATATAGTTTTATCTAAATTGCCAATTGGTGATGTAGCTACTCAATACTTTGCTGATAGGTATATTTTAAAAAACATACAACATTCATGTAATTAATAATATTGTCATCTATATTTAGGAACATGTTTTGCGCCGGGCGTGTAACTGATGAAGATATGATGAGAACTCAATCTGCATGTGGAGGTGCAATTTTAACATCTATTTCAAATGGAATCAAAGAAATTCAAATGGGCAAATGTGCTCTTTTTGAAGAAAAACAAGTTGGGTCTGAAAGGTATATTGTCAAAAAATTTGTAAAGGTCCTGTTTATAAATAATTTTATTATTTTCTCTAAGTGATTTAATTCATTTTTAGATTCAATTTCTTTACTGGTTGTTCAGATGCACATTCAGCGACAATAATCATGAGAGGAGGAACAGAACAATTCATAGATGAAAGTGTTAGATCCATGCATGATTCAATAATGGTGGTTTGCCGAACATCTGAATTTGAAACCATTGTTGCTGGTATCTATTAAAAATCCATGAATTATTAAGATTTAGGCGGTGGAGCTACTGAAATGCACTTATCTTCACAAGTTCGTGAAACTGCTAATACGGTTTCCGATAAAACCCAATTAATCATGTTGGCATGGGCAAAAGCTTTGGAAATAATACCGCGCCAGTTGATAATCAATTCTGGTTTTGAACCAAGTTATATTTTGAATAAATTACGATACAAACACAATACAGGTAATCTCGTCAATTAATGCATCAATATTAATGAATTTAGATAAAAAAGATGGAAAATATTTCGGTGTTGATGTTAAGAATGGAATGATAGCCAACAATTATGATGCGTTTGTTTGGGAACCTTCTCTAATCAAAGAAAATGTAATATCCGCTGCAACCGAAGTTGCTTGCATGATACTCTCTGTTGACCAAACAATCAGACACCCTAAATCTCAGAGTGCGTAATATATTAATTTTGAAAATAAATTTTTGTAAAATCAAGGTATATTTGATATATTATTTAAACTATTTGTCTTTTTAAATTCACTCGATTGTAATATCTGATTTTTTATATGCACATAATGAGGCAGGTTGGTTTGTACTTCAAATTCCGTCATAATTTTCTTCAATTTGGTAACTCTAGCATTAATTTTGAATGCAGAGGATATATCATATGTACCGATTGATTCAAAGGCTATTTGAAATGAAATTTGCTTTGACTCCTTCGGCAGCAATATTTCTTTGTGGTCCGAAGAAATACATAGAGATCGAATTGAAAAATTTGAACATATTTCTTCTTTTTCTGAATTTTCTGTGTCGTCAATATTTGGTGTACTATTTCGAAATGAATCATTTTTGATTTCATTAATTATATGGAGTGATTTGTTATTAATGTTAATAGATTCCAACTTGTATTCACTAAAAATTATACTATTAATGCAATTAAAAAAATCATTTTACTTTGGTTTAATAGCGATTCTATCATCTTCATTAGCTTGTCTTATCATATATTCAACTGATAATTCGGTACAATTACGAACGTGCATTGTAACGTCTAATAATGTTAATCTAATGTAAAATGTACTTTAAAACTAATAAATATTTAAAAACCTCTCTATATTGAAATTGTTGCAGATTTCTGGTTTTGATTGAAAATAATAAATAATTAAATTTTGTCTAATTAACGGAGGAATTAAATTATATGGATGAAATTTATCATTAAATGTAACAATAGGCGGTTCACGTTGAACGTTTGGTAAATTTTCGGTAGATATATTTTTATAAAGTTCATTCACACGCAGATAATGTACTCCGTATATCAATTTGTTTGTTAATATTTTTATCTACATTAAAATTAATACTTTTTATTATATCTACAATTAATATTTTTTAAATTAATTTACATGCCACAAAACCAATATTCCAAAGTTTGTACTTTTCATATTCAACACAGTGTCAATAATTTCACTAGTTTTAATATTTTCATTCCTCCAGGTTAGTTCATTCAAATCATATTCAACATTAGTAGCTTTATGTCGTTGTTTTATGTATGTCCTTGTTAGTAATTTGTTTATATCGTATTTAGTTACAATGTTTCTCTAAATTAACGAGTGAAAACCAAGTTTGTAAATAAATATTTAGGAATTTTTAAAAATTAACATTGTTATTAAAAATGAACTATAGTTGAGAACCCAACGATAAAGTACTGTATATTATTAGTTTGGAATTTCCTGATAAGATTTGATATTTCTCGCTACTCGCTACTTCTAAGGCTAAATGTCAATGAAAACTTACTTTTTTAACAAGTTAAATGTTAATTGATTTCGCTAATGTATATTTATCATTTAATTATGTTAATACATAACGGGTTTACAAACTGATTTGGTCTACCGCCAAATTTTTAGCAATATATTTTTTCAAAGCCCCTTCAAATTTTCGACTACTTCGTATGTCATTTTAAAATTTACTCAATTATAATTTTTTAACCAATTTTTTTTGATTCAACTGATTATGAAATACATATGTATATAATAAATAATAATATTAATGAAAATTATATTATAATATACTAGTACCAGGACCATGGGAAGGTGATTAGAGGCCACATGGTCCGGGGCCCAAATTTTTAATGGGTAATATTTAAAAATTTGTTAAATATGCCAAAATTTCGATAACGAACGGTTATTTTGAATTTTTAGACAATGATCGATCGATTAAGCAATTTAAAAAGGCTCCATTTTTGATAGGGCCTATAATTTCCATTTAACACAGACCTACTACTCACTCTCCACATCCCTGACGAGTATAATATATTTTTTAAATCACCCCCTCTGGGACGATATCTCCTACTTTGGGAACCACTGATCTATAAGAACACTAATAAAAATTACCTTTGACAAATTTTCCAAAAAATCATTACGTAAAACATCCTTAGAATCTAATAAATATTTATCAAATAATGTACAAATTCTCAAACTAGTCCCTTTAGACGAATAAAAAAATTTAGATTTAATTGGTACGAATTACCTGTCACGTATGTGAATTTTTATTATGTATTATATTTTTGTGCTGGTACAAATTAGTAATTATTTTATTTGTATAAAATAAGTTATCTAATTCATTAACTATTAATTAACTTAGTTTATGTCTTCAATGTGTATATTTTATAAATCAGTATCGTTTATAGCTGTCAAAATAAAAAAAGTATTAATTGTCCACCTTTCCGAATAGAATGTGTTGGCTATCTACCAAAACAGAAATATAATAAAAAAAATACATTTATCACTGGATGAATTAATTTCTTGAACATTTAAATTAATATTTAATAAATTTCCAGGTTTAATTTCTTTGTCGGTAATATAATTATATTTTAAAGGTTGAAGGGTGTATTTTTCACCCAATAAGAATAATTTATAAACATTCACATGATCTACCAGCGTGCTTTGAGCCTATAATTAAAAACTTTTTATTAACATATACATATTTTAAATACATTAAGCACTAAGTAATGAATAAATTAAATTACACGATTAATAATATTTAATTTAAGATTAAATTTATCGCATCCAAAATCTGAACAAGGAGACTTTTCGCGTGATAGATTGGCATTCAATTCAATTGATTTCAATGAATTAAACGATAAACTTTTCAAAACATATCTAAAATACCATAACATGATCGATAGATTAAAATTACCTAACATGACCGCTTAAAGTTTCATAAACAAATAGAAAGCTTTTGCTGACATTGGCACCGATGGTATAACAAGTAAAATAAAATTTAGAAGTAAATTCAGCATTAGGTAACAAATTATTAGGCATACATATAATTAATTTATCAGATTCAATGTTACTAGTAACATTATCTAAATTCCCATTCAAATCAATACATTTTAGAGGTTGAGAATCAGGATTATCGTTTGATTCATAAATGAGATCATTTGTAGAGTGGTTTAACAAATAAACAATCAACGTTGGCTTAATTTCGTCAACTTGACCAATGTTTTTAACAGAAAAAGAAAATTGAAGAGTTTGTCCCGCAAAAAAAACTTTAAGTGAATTATTAATTTTAACCGTCATTCGGCTTTCATGGGGAACCACTTTAAATGTCATTCGTTGATCTTTAATTAAATGAAATGGTTTATCCTGTACTTTCTTATCAAACAAGACGTACGAATGTAATCCAGGGTTTGAAATTGATACGGATTGGTTCGAACAAATAACAAATTTTATACCCGTTATTTTCAACATTCCCTGTTCAGATAAACATTTAAAAGTAAATGGGCATTTTTTAGATTCTAGTCCATTTATTTTAATATTTGCTATATTGGATTGTACTACATATGATTCATTGTAAACGCATTCCAGAGCATTATCATCATCAATTTTGTTGATTTTTTGATCAATGTTGGAGTAGATAATGAAATCTTTACAGTTCGGTTCAATCAATGAAATGGGTTGTTTTAGTTGCCATAAAAGTGTAATGTCAAATAACCAAATATTTGATGCTAAAGGATTTTCCAATTCCAAGTTTATTATTGCGTCTTCATTTGAATAAAGTATTGTAGGGGTTTCAATCGATTCCACAATTTCGTGTGTCAATGTTTCATCAAAAAATTTAAAATCTGTAAATGTTTTTTCCAAATATGTACCCTTTATTTTTTCTTTTAAATTACAAATTTCAGATTCTTCGTCACATCTACATGCCGATATTTTTATTTTTTCCATGTTTATTAGAGGTATTGGACATTTTCTTAAAATGATAGGATCATTTGTATTTTTCAATTGCATTCGATTCAACTAATTAAATGTTATTAAAACAAATAAATATTGGAAAAAGGGGATTTTCCTAATTTACTAAATTATCACTCCATAATCATAACATTAAGGTTACATTTAAAATATTATAATTAAAGATTATTTATTAAACTAATTTAAAATATTTAATTTAAATAAAAATATAAAAACACACTTAATTTAACTTTACGGTAAAATAACACATTAAAAATGACTAAAATTAAAAAAACCTTCATAAAAACAGAAATATATCCTTTAAGATACTGAGAATGTTGAACATGGCTTTGTTTTTTGTTGTACTTTAAAAGTCTAAAAAAATACTGACCAGCATTATCACCATTTTTGAGATAATTGAATTGTCTACCCAAAATAAAGTCCAGATGGTCTTCAATAAGATTCCACCTATACCCACGAAACAATTTGCTGACTAAACTATGACATTTAATAGCATCGTTTTTGAGATACGCTTTCGAGTACTTGTGTCCAGCCAGTAAAACATACATTTGAAATTTACGTACAAGAGGAACATTTTTTTTCTTAATGAGAGCAATAGCAGCCTGTTCAATAAAAATTGCCAAAAGAAGACTATTTGAATTATTATCATTGTTATGTTTATAAAAAAGTTTGGAAACGTCAATGTAGTTTTTATGGCGATTTAAAATTTCTGATCCAATAACAATCATTAAACGAGTCATATTAATTTGCTGACAGGATCTAAACGACTGAAAAGAAGATTGAAAAGAAGAATAAACATTTTGATTCATGGCGACTTGATTTTTAGTTAAAAAAAGATTACTAATACAAATCATTAGTTGACAATAAGCATATTCATACCAAGCGTCTTCTGCTTGAAAGGTTTTTCGACATAAAACAAAAACTCTGTTGACTTCCCGATAATCTTGAAATAGAAAGCACAACTCTGCATATCTAATTATTTTTAGTGTTTTGGAATCTTTAGTATAAAAAGTTTTTGAAATTACAGGGTTAATTGGAGGAGATTTTACATTAGCAAAGAAATTTAGAGTGGAATTGAAAAATGACTTGGTTTTTTTCAAATTACATTCCAAGTAATGTTTTCTTTTTAAAATTTGTAGAGATTTTAAGAGATGAATGTTTAACCACTTGATAAAGTTGTGAATAATGCAGCATTCGTCCAATGAGAGAGTTTTAATTTCTGGGATTTGTAAATACTCTGGAATCAGGCTATTTTGGCGTAAATTTTGAATTTTCAATAAATCCATGTTGTGTGATGTTAAATATTTTTCAACATTTTCGAAAACAGCACATTTTTTCTGCGCCATTTTTATGTTTTGGAAAAAGGAATCATCAAATTCAAAAGATGTACACGATGCATCGTCTTTACCGGTTACATGTGAATTATCAGACTTTTCTAAATTTTGAGACACATGGCTATTGGTCCTTTTTTTCCTAATTACATTTTGATAAGTATTGTTTGTTATATTGTTACACAAGTTTGTAGACTTGAGTGAATTAAAATCCAACAAAAAACAATTGGAAGTACCGAAAGATTCTTTAATATTATTAAATTGCTCCTCATAATTCACATTGCCGTCTTCTACAATTAAAACAAACATAAATATATCACTATCCTTAAACCACTCACGATGTGTTAATGGTTCATTGGGAGGATACACTTTATTTTGTTTTTCAATTACACTTGACCGCATCTGATTGAATTGAGCCACAACATCTTTACAAGATGAACTAGCAAACAAAACCGTAGAAAAATAATCAAAAATGGAAATTACAGCATTAGTCGACATGTACCTGAACAACAGATCATAAAGCGTACTATATAAATGTTCACTTCGTGGAATTATTTCTAATGGACTAGTAAAATCGGTAAAAGCATCTGATTTAAAATTCAAATTTTGACTACAATTTAACTGGGACAATGATTGTTCCGAACCAAATAAACATTTTTCAAAAATCTTTTTTTGCATTTCAATCATTTGATCAAAATTTAAGGAATAGTCTATATTCGAACCGGCTATACATGATATCATACATTCTATATGTGTCATATTAAAAATGGGTTCATTAATATCACAAAATCGCAAATTTACCATGTCAATTTCCATATTTTCGCCATCTAATTCTGGAAATATTAATCGATCTTTCCATTTACTATGTGGGTGTAATAAGGTATTTATTGAACTTTGAAAGTTTTTTTTTAAATATTCAATCACTCGATTACTTGCAAATGTACAAATTCTGATATTAAATCCATCTCTCAATGAATCCAAATTATCCATTTTAAATTTGACGTATACAGTTTGTAGTTTCTAATCTTTTGTTTGTCATCTTTTTAACTATATTTTAATATTAAGTTATCTTTATTTATTATTGCTACAATTGTTTTATCAATCATTAGTTTACTATGCTACAATAGTGGTTACAATCTACTGTACTATTTTTCCAATTATAGTTATCAATGTCTGCATTTTCCGGTATTTATTTTTGTTGAATTATCATTTTATTGATTTTCAAACGTAATATCAATCAATATTGTTTGTTGGTTTTATATTCCGCATTTAAGTAGTGTAGTTGGATTCACTTTTCAATGGAAATATTTTCTGTACTTATTGTACACAATTATGATACATTTTAGATGACCATTTAACATAAAAAAATTTTACTAAATGTATGCTATTTATGTAGTGTGGCAAAATTACTTATCTATGATGACGAATAAAAATTTTCGGCTTAAAATTTATTACAAATAAACTAAAAGTGATAGTACTTATTTTTTCAGGCCACAATAATTTATGATTTTGATAATGCTTTTGTAATAATTGATGAAAAATGTTGACTATTGAGATTATGCAATAAAGTAGATTTGAAACTATTTAAAAGTTTGAGACCATAACATGACATAAAATATTTTTTATATTTTAACAGACACCGACAATATTATTGAATGTAGCTGAGAACGCTTTGATTTTATTTTGATTTTTTATAAAATTTTATTGAAATTTTAGAGTTGGGATTAATACCAGAATTGGCATTAGCTGTTGATGAATTAAATTGGAAGTAATATTTTTGTAATTTTTAATATTTTATTTTGTAAGGCTGCCAACCGATATACAGCAGGAGTCTATTCCATTAATTTTGGGAGGTGGTGATGTTTTAATGGTATTTTATTTATATTTTATTTTGTATATTCTGGATTTAAATTAAATTAACCATGATCATTAGGGTCGTAAGTTACATTAGTTACAGCATAACTTGCATCAGCGACGAGAATGTTGAATTCTTTGGCAATGCTTAATTGAAGCATTCCCGATTTAATAGATTTAAAAAGAAATTCGTAGTCTTCGGTTTTTTCTTCAGTGATAACTGCTAAGTTAACTGGATGAAATCTTTTATTCATGTCCGACGTACCTGCTATTAGAACAGGGTATCCTTGGCATATCAGCTTATAGGTTGCATGAGCCTGAATATAAATTTCATCACTAACCGTCATTAGTAGCCGTTTAGTTGTAAAAAATATTCTTATTTGTTAAACATTTACTACATAATTAACTATGTAAGCAGTGTCGAAATTAGATGGTACACTTTTTCTACTCTCACAATATGTGATAACATCATTAATGTTTATGTTACATGGGCCATATTTATCTGTTTAGTTGATTTAAATTATTAGAAATTTTACGATTCTCTGGGACTTCAATATTTCCGATTTTTTTAGGTTCGACCTTCATGGAAAATGTTTTTGATTACAGATTTTATTTCGACATTCATACAATGTGAACTTCCTGAATAGCCATGAGCAGGGATGGCTCAAATGCTGTTATCAGCATTACTGTGTTGTTAACAAAGACAGCGCTACTGTCAAAAAAACAGCAGCTGTTAACAACTATTTTAACAGCATTCAAAAATGAAGTGTTTTTAATGTTTAGAGACCATATTTATGTGAAAAAGGTACATACCATGAAAATTTTGCATTTTTAGTTGTAATTGATCTTAAAAATTTATCACTAATATTTATTTTAAGATTACTGAATGTCATTAAAAAAATGCGTTGATGTCAATTTTAATAAATTACAATAATACGATATAATTTAATCTAAAAAAATTTATTGAGACACTCATAAACATGTTTGTAATTATATAGTCAAAATCTCATTTAACGAATGTTTTGTTTAACCACTACACACTGTACCAATTTGTTATGTAGATATTAAAAAATAGTAAAAACATTACAAAAAGTAAAGTAAATTTTTTAATTTTTTTGGAGATTGTACTTGAACAGTCTGCGCAGGTAGTAAAAATAAAAAAAATATTAATATAAACATTTAAATTAAAATAATTAACTATAATCTAAATAATAGAAATACTAATTGTACCAAAATATTATGCAAATAAAATGAATATGAATAATGAATAAATCCAACGGAACATATTAAAATGTAGGTCTAATGTTTAATATAGTTGCCATGAAATTGTAAGATTTTAATAAGCCTATCATCCACTGAATCGGTCAACTTTTTGACTTGTTTTGGTAGGATTGAACTAGACGCCTGCTTGATGGCATCCCATAGCATCTTAAGGGAGTTATAGTGAGTCCCAGTAGCATATAACTTTTTAAATGGTATATTTAATGTATTATTAAAATATTATAAAGCTTATTACATCTTTATCATGCTCTAATAATTTTCTATTGGGTTTAAGTCAGGACTGTTAGGAGGTCAAATCATTAAGTTTGTTCCCTTAATGCCCTTTTCCGACAGAAATGATGAATGGAAATGCGCATTATCCTGCATGAATACTAATATTTTTTTTAAATTCTTCACTCTTCGAATTAAACCAT